>APFE031021816.1:444077-475160 GCA_000404065.3 Pinus taeda
TTTGTCCCTAGCTACCACCACATCTTGTGTCCTCTTGTCTTGGCTTGTCTTCTGCAATTTATGTTTATTTTTTATTTGTAGTTTTCTTTAATGCTGATGTGATTGCTAATCTGGAAAAGCTATTGAGCTAACTGTGAAAATTGAAATAAATTTCTCTAAGCATAGAACATACCTAAAATTTACTATCATGCTAAATGTGATTGTTAATCTGGAATTGACATTGAGCTAATATGAAAAATTGAAGTAAATTTTCTATCAGCATAGAATATACCTAAAATTACCATGGATCCGAGCTGAGGCGAAGACAAAGCCCAAGCAAGAGTGAAAGATCAATCACCGAAGACAGTTGGACAAGGTCAAAGCCTCAATGGGTTCCTCATCCCTCCTCCCGGCTGAAGTCAAGTTCCATGAAAATTCTATCATGGATGGAAGATATCTCTGAATCTGACATTGGAAGAGAAAGAAGTGTTGGATTACGTGAAGGGTAAAAGTTCGGAGCCTTAAGAAAATGCAACAGCTAAAAAGAACAAGTACACTAAGGGTGGTAGGAAATGTAGATGCCTTGCTTACAATAAGTTTTTCCATTATGTGAAGAAGTGTCCAATTGGAAGGGACACATCACTTGATAATGATAACAATCATTCTAGGGGCATCTTCAATGATTGAAGGAATGATAGGTACAATGGCAAAGGAAAAAGGAATGTGGGTCATCTAGGAAATGGTCGACTCTTCAAGAAAGCAAGGATCTCGAGGTATGAAGAATCAAATGTTGTTTCAGATAAGTAAGAGGAGTTCAACCCTCTTCACTACTTCTCCTCCGGATACTTTGGAAAAGTGGTATATTGATAATGCTGCCTCAAGTCACTTCACAGGACACATGGAAGTTCTCTCTGATCTAAGAGAGAAGGAAACAACTTGAAGATTATTCTTGGACACGATGCCACCTATCCTGTAAAGGGAGCAGGGAATGTTACTCTTCAATTGGATCAGGGTATATGAACCTGATCTCAAGAAGAACCTGGTGTCCATTTTGGCAATGTAAAGGTTTCAAGTTGGCATTCATCAATGGAAAGGTACGTGTTTGAAAAATGAAATTTAAGATGATTTTGAGTTCAGGGATTGGCAATTTGTATCAAGTTGCAGGAATTCCATTGGGGACCATGTTGTGTGACACATCTCTTCAATGGCACCAGAGGGATGCTCATCTTCATTGTAATACCCTACCCGATGTGAGTCAAATGGTGATAGGGATGCCTGAATTCAAGAAGAGCATGAATGTACATGTAGCAAGGCCTCAGATGTGGAACAACCTAAGGGGTTTGAGTTTCATGATTGGGAATCTCAAGCATACAGGTGGAAGAAAGTTCTTTATGTCTTAGAGCAAACACCCCGCTCTTGATATGAGAGGATTGATAGCTATCTGATGAAGTTAAGATTCACTAGAAGTGAAGCTGATCCGAACCTTTACTTTAAGGTTGAAAATGATAAACCTCTGATACTGGTACTTTATGTGGATGACCTCTTTTTGACAGGTGCAGACCCTCTCATTTGAAAAATTAAGAGGGAGTTGGATTCTATATTTGGAATGATGAATTGCAAGCCTGTGACTACTTTGATGAAGGCCAACTTTAAGAAGTTATACAGTAGTGATGTTGGACCTGATTTGGGAAATGCCTCTGAGTTTCGTAAACTCATACTAGCATTGATGTTCTTGGTGAACTCTCGTTCGGATATATGTTTTGCATTTAGCATGCTAAGGTCATATATGGTTGAGCCTCACTGGATTGGTGCCAAGAATCATTTGAGATATCTTCAAGGCACAATCTCTCATGGATTGAGATACATTGTCAGAAATGTGACGCTGCATGATTATTCTGATGTTGATTGGGCAGGCAGTGTGGAGGAACACAAGAGCACTTCTAGGTGATGGTTCTCTTTAGGTTCAGCTTCAATATCGTAGATGAGTAGGAAGAAAATGTCAGTTTCTTTGAGCACCGCTGAGACCGAATACATAGGTATGTGTATGACCTTGTGTGACGCTGCCTGCTTGAGGAACCTCTTCAATGAGATGTTTGGACACATGCTGGATACCACCGTGATCTTATGTGACAACCAAAGGGGGATTTAATTGTTGAGGAATTTCGTGTTCTATGATCACTCCCAACATATAGACATCAAATACGACTTTATCTGGGATATGGTACATCGAGGAGAAAGAAAGCTCCATCGCATTGTGGCTGATGTGCAGGTTGCCAACATTCTATCGAAGCCCCTGGGAAAGGTCAAATTATTGACTTTTCAAGAACGACTAGGAGTTGTGGAGAGACTCTCTCCTAAGGGTCCTGTATGATATGGACATCGAGCTTTGGGAGCTCCGGGGGCCTTGGGGGTACATCATGGAGTGATGAGAAACCATAGGGTGAGTGGTTTAGCCTTCCTTTAGTGGTCTGCTATGTAGGTAGGATGAGTGGTTCATCCTTCTCTCGCCGAGACATAGTCATAGGGTGAGTGGTTTAGCGTTCCCCTAGTGATTTGTTGTGTACAGGGTGAGTGGTTCAACCTTCCCTTGGGGTACCCCTGGCAACATGTAGATAGGATGAGTGGTTCATCCTTCTCTTGCTGAGATATCCTACCCATATAGTCTGGGACTCGTGGGAAGTACCTCTCATCTGGACAATGAGTAGGGAAATGACGATACAGACCATAGTGGTACCGATGGACGCATTGTGTTACTACTGCACTATCTATGCTAGGATGATATTGATCTGGGATCAATTGGAACTGACTTCGGGTCAGTAAGAGCGATATAACTCCCTCTCTTTTGGAACTGATTTCAGATCAATAAGAGTGGTATGATATACTCTCTTTATTTGGAACTGACTTTAGGTCAGTAAGAGTGTTTTGACACACTCAATTTATTGGAATTGACTACCGGTCAGTAAGAGTGGTATGAGACACTCTCTTTTATATGGGACTGACTTTGGGTCAGTAGAGGATGGTATGATACATTCTCAATCACTTCTTCTTATTCATAGTTCAGCAGAGCAAAGAAGAGTAGTGCAGGTCACTGATGGTAGAGATAGTACAGTTTGGTTGATGGATTAGCAAATATGGCGAATTAGTTCAAATAGAATACTTCTGGGTGGTTCTGAGGTTAGTTGTTGGGTCAAAGAAGTTCGCCTCTCCTCATTTGAGATGGTGGTTCCGCCTTTTGAGTAACCTCCCATGAAGATAAGCTTCCTCTCCCCTCATTTATGGAGGCTCATCCTCTTATAAAAGCATCCTCTATGACTATGATGAGCTAGTTAATGCTTAGTTTTTGGAGTGCTAGTTCTTAGTTTGGATTGCTGATAGTCTAGCAGTAGCTTGTGAGGTATGAGAATAGCCTTTCATGTTGTGGATTGAAAGTGTGTAACATCCCTCCCTTAATAATAAATAAATAATAATAAGAACTAATAAAAATAATACAAAAATAATAATTAATAATTAAAATAAATAATAATAATAATTAATAATTAATAATGAGATAATACTAAATAAACCACTTAATGAAATAATAAATAATAATAACTAATAAAAATAATAATAAGTAATAATAAAAATAATGAATAATAATAAATAAATCATAATAAAAATAATAAATAAATAAAAATGATAAGTAATAAAAAAATAAAAATAGTAATTACCAAAATAACAAATAAAAATAAATAAAATAAAGAAATTATCAAAAAATTTAGCATGTCGACACTTGGAGGGTGGGCATGTGGCATGCAGACACATGGAGGGTGTGCATGTGGTTTCTCATCCAATGTTCTTTCTATTTAAGGAATGATGAGGAGGATGGAAGGGGTTGGATCATTCTGAGGTTCTATCTTCATTCTCTTGGGAGAATGCTGAGACTTAGGAATATTGGCAGTAGTCGTTGATTGAGGGCTCGGGGGTGGCTAGTTGTAGCAGAATCCTGCACAATTGAGCCTACGATTGGGAGGAGAGTCGTCCCCAAATCTTGTGGTACAGGTATAATTTCATTGAAGAATTGCTTTCCTTTTTTGATATTAATTTTAGTTCTACTTGTGCTGTTACAGTCAATGAATGGAAGGGGAAAGTGGTCTTTTTGTGTTGCTTTATTTAGTTCTCTATAATCTACACAAGTCCTCCACTTTCCATTTTTCTTTGGTACCACAACAACTGGAGAGACCCATTTACTATCGGAGATAGGGTAGATGAAGTTCACATCTAAAAGTTTTTGAAGTTCAGCTTTTACAAAGTCTTTTAGATGAGGATTAAGTCTCCTTTGTGGTTGGCGAACATGTCTCGCATCTTTTTCTATGTAAATGTGGTGTGTACATAATTGGGGATCAATTCCTTTCATATCAGGATAGTCCCATGCAAATGCTTCTTTGTATTTCTTCAATAGTTGGATGAGATTCTCTTCTTGTTTGGAAGTCAGGTTGGCATTAATGTTTAAAGTCTTTCCTGGCTCAATTTCTACAATTTTGCTATTTCAGATAGAGGTAGTAGGTATTGTTTGATCGTGTGTATCTTTAAGAGGATCTTCTTCTAATTCATTATCAAATGCTGCTTCTATCATGTGACATTGTATGTGGGATCTGGATCCAGCTTGGCTAATAAAATTGTTAATGGCATCATCTTTTGTTTGGTCTTTGAAATCGAGGGCCTCTTCTATGGTTAATGGAGATCTAATATTTTCGGTGAGGTATGATACAAGATGTTTGTTAGTTTCTATTATTGTGACGCTTGGCTGTGCTGGAGGATATAAAGCTAGATTCTTGATATTTCCCCCCCTAGTTATGGTCATACTGTCTTGTTGGCAGCCAATATAAGCATCAGCAGTTGCAAGCCAAGGTCTGCCTAAAATCAATGGATGTCCATCAAGTCAGTTTTTGGGGTTTATTATCAGAAAATTGGTAGGATACTCCCAGGAGTCAACGGATACCATGACATCATGTAATGTGCCTTTTGGTCTAACCACAGATTGGTCAGCTAGTTCTAATAAAGTGGAGGTCGGTTCTACTGATGTAATGCCCAGTTTTTGGCAAGTGGTGGCTGTTAAGATATTGATTGCAGCGCCTAGATCAACTAAGGCGTTTGAGAAGGTTTGTCCATTCATTTGTACAGTTACTATTGGATTTCATGGGTCTTCATATTTAACGGGTGTTTCTCTTCCTGATAATAGGTCAGATAAGGTGCCAACTACTTGGACTGTTGGGTTATTTTTTATTTTCCTCCTTGGTTTCTTTATATATAGCTCTTTGATAGTCTTTGCATATATTGGGATGTCTTGAATGGCTTGGAGGAGTGGGATTTTTATGTACAGATTTTTTAGTTCTCCCAGAATGTTAAAATCAGAATGTTGTATAGGTCAAGGTACAATTAATCATTCTGGGAATGGGGGAGAGGATGTTGTTGCTTGATCATGAATTTGTTGTCTGGTCACATCCTCTTCTTGTGGCGGTTTTTGTATAGGTAACTGATTTTCAACTTGAGCAGTTTTATCTCCCTTTGTTTCAATGATGCGCCCAGATCTTAATTGAAGGTCATTACACTCCCTTATATCAGTTCCTATCTCTAGTGTTTCAATTATTTGAATAAATTGGACCGGTCTGTTATTCGGATTAAGGTTGGGTTGGGCTGGGAGTTGCGGTCTTAAGTTAGACTAGGGGTTTTGTTGTAATGCTGGCAGTGTAGGTTGAGTGAGCGGAATGGTTCCTACTGGCTGATTCATCGGTCTTTGCCAGTTTGTCTGCCAGGCTTGACTCTGTGAAGTAGGAGGGGACCATTGTGCTGGATATACATTGTTTTGCCAATATGGTGGGGTATAGGGAAAATTTGGCCAATTGGGTTGGCTTGCTTGATTCAACCATGGAGATGATGAAGGAAATGGTTGTTGTGACCAATTCGGGAAGGGAGGTTGATTTTGCCACATTGTATTATATTGTTGAGCATGATAATGTGGAGGCTGAAAAGAAGAAGCTGGGTCTGAGAACATACCTGATTGTCGTGGCTACCATTGATGGCGCTGATTGAGTAGATATACTAGTTTTGGGTCTTCTTCTACTTCCTTGTATACTGCTTTCAATCCAGGAAGTGAGGGACAACTCTCTGTAGAGTGGCCTTTTTGTACAAATGGTGAAAACTTGGACTGCATCTAATGGACACTCCTTATGGCTGTGTTTCTTTCTGCATCTAGGACAGAAGATTACCAAATTTTGTTCTGCCTCTGCTTGCTTTGTTTGGCCTGCACAATATCAAGTTATGTTGTTAGTGTCCCCAATATGTCAGTTTTAAAATTTTCTAATAAATTTCCAATTTCTGCACGAGTTACTCCTTCTGCAGAAATTATGTTATCTCTTGCAAACCGATCATGTTTTGCTGGTTTTAGTCTTGTGCTACCTCTCGAGCTCATAATACATATATTAATAATGTCAGCAAAATTTTCCTGATAAATATCTCCTTTTCCCATAATATTTAGTGTTTCAATCCATTGTTCCTTCATTCCCCTAATTAATGCTATTTTTAATACATTATCAGGTAAGGGTAATGATGCATAAGGAGATCTTTGAAGATTATGCTGGAAATATTCAACGTACTCTTCTAATGTTTCATTCGGTCTAGCTACCATCTGAAATATTTCATCTTTTAACTCTCTAGACCTGCAATAGTCCTGATATTTTTTTAGAAAAGACTCTTTCATTTGATCCCAGTTATTTATAACACCACCACCCAATCCCATAAACCATCTTAAAGCAACCCCTTTTAATGTAGAGGGAAATAATTTCAGTTTCTGGGGATCAGCGGTATAGTCATATCCTCTACACAGCACATCAAATTCAAATAAGAATGCATCCAGATATTCTGATGTAAGGCCATGGAATGTAGGGATATGCTAGAGAGGAATTGCTTTCATAGGTGCATAAGCTGCAGTATCCACAATGGGGTATTGCAATGTAGAGGTTTGGGTGTTTGGTTGGTTCTGGGCCATTTGGTCGAATATATGCCAATAGCCTTCTGGGATATCTAGGAGGGTATTCCTAGGTTGTGGAAGGGGAATGGCTCTAACAAGAATGGCCTTAACAACACTTCCTTTATCTGGGATGATGAAAGTGCCTAATGTTTGGGGGGATTCTAGTTCTTGAGTTTCTTCAAATTCGTTATAAATGATTTTTGCAGTGCTTCCCTTATCTTGGCTACTTAATGGTTGAATTATCCCAAGAGGAGATCTTGGTTCTTCAGTTTCTCTTGTTTCTCCTCTTCCTTCACAGAGGCTGCTAAGGTTCCCTTATTGCAATGATTTTGGGCTAGAAGTTTCAATTTCTTGAAAATCTTGTTCTTCGGTTTGACTATGCACCTCAGCAAAGGCTACAGATGGTGATCTTGTGGCCTGAAGGGAACAAGTAGGTTGTCTAGAAGTAACTTTTCTAGGTCCTACTAAAGGCTGAGATTCTGCTTTCTTAAGGATTTCATCTATAAAGGTTGATCGTCCAAGGATCATCGGCCCCTTAGCTTTATCAGGTTTGGGTAGAGGTGTGGGATTCTTTTCTAGCTTTTTCTGCTTAGTCATGCACAAATCAACTGCTAAGTTCTACCCAAACAAAACAGCAACAAATCTGCAAGAAAGCGGGTAGGGGAGCAAGGATATTACATACTCCGCATGCAGGTTCTTACCTTCTATTTTTAAAACCCAATTCTTACCTAACAGGTTCTTACACTACTCTGGAAAAGAAACAAATGGCTACACTCTTCCCCGGAAACAGCGCCAAAATGTCGAGCAGTAAAAAGGGTCTTTTTCACCTCTATTTACCCCACATTAGCTTATCAATCCAGGAACAATTTGTTATCTCAAAGAGTGTACTCAGTTTAAGGCGGTCATTTGTCAGAGTAATGCTAGTATTATAGTGATTTAAATACATGAGTAAACGGATGCTTGAAATAGGATCTACTTACAGAAAAACACCTTAAAACTCGAATCATGCACTCGAAAAACTATAGCAATTTATGAGTCAAGGGTACAGTAACGGTAACTCATCCCTCTGTAAACTGATGTAACTAAAGATAATCAAGGAAAAGATCATCAACCTAGGAAATATACAACAAATGTCAATGCTCATTACAGTGTCAGATCGTTCTGCACCCCAAAGAAATGATAATGCAAATAATAGGAAATGGAACAGCAAATAGAAAATGGAACAACAACTAGTTCTTATAAATAAGATT
Organism: Pinus taeda; assembly: GCA_000404065.3. Taxonomy (NCBI): domain Eukaryota; kingdom Viridiplantae; phylum Streptophyta; class Pinopsida; order Pinales; family Pinaceae; genus Pinus; species Pinus taeda. Next base: position 452,313 of record APFE031021816.1, read on the forward strand.
GAACAACAAACCTCAGTCTACGGAAATAAATGTAGCAATTGCATCCTATAGGAATCAGATAACAATATTTACTCTAAAGATAAATCAAACAGCAAATGGAAATAGAACGGAAACTAATCAGAAATGGAATATAGAACAGCAACTAGAGTCAAATATAAATGTACAATGAACCAAGGTAAATAACACACATGTCACGCTTAATATTAAAGAAACAGTAATTTGACTTCGACAAAACAAGTATCAATCTCAGTTATAAAGAATAACGATTGTAATTCATAATGGAACAGCAATGCCAGTTGAACAACAATCGCGATTGTGTAAACCATAGATGAATACAATAATACCAACTTATGAATTTTACAGTACGGTTACTCTATAATTGAATAGCAATAGCATTCTGTAAGGAACAACAATGTTATATCTATGATTAAGGAACAACAATGCGTTATAAAGTCAAAATAAACAATACAACATTCTTGTCACAGAGAACAATATTACTCAGTTGAACATAAATCAAATATAACAGAACCGTGATGTAAAATAGCAAAACACATCAGATTACCGAACAAAGCTGATAATGAAAACCACACACAAATTAGAGATAATGGTACAAGAGCAAGTGTTCCACCAGGGCTGGGCCCTTAGCCTCTAGGGACACAACTCTTGAGATTACTCCAGGATCAAAGATGGAACGACAACCAGATTTATATTAAAACATCAAAATAGAGTTATAGTGGATCACTTCTCAACAAGAGTCGATGATCAAAGTTTCAAATACAAAGGAAAATTACATAGAAAATAACAACAGGTCGTCCCCCGGGCTAGCAGTGTTGCCCCTTTTTATAACAGCTAAGTGGAGATATCAATGATGCAAAAATAGTTAAGATAGCGATCCCTCGGGATCAAAGGATCCTGAGGGATTCGCCAAACTGTTAATTCCCAGTTATCCATTTGTTCTCTTGTACTGATTCGATATCTCCTTTTCCCTTTCTTGGCTGATACACTTCAGTTTGGATCCTTGTTTGCATGTGGTTCCCTGCCAAAGGGACAGCAGTTAACTTTTCCCCGTCTTTTCCTTTGGGACGACAATCTTTTGTTTTTTCCTTTTCCTGCATAAGAAAATGGAAATTATTAGTAGTTTTGTGTTGCATATAAATCCCATTATTATCTACCTAGTTCATGATGCAAAGAGGTTATGAGTTTTAAAGAAAAGATGACAAAATAATCGATAAAAACATACCTTCTTCAGTACTCCATAGCACACATCTAGACAAATTGTCCTGTCTTGTTTCAAACTCTGCATCTCAAGGCACACGCTTTTCAACTGCGCATGAATCTACTAAACTCCTAGGTTAGGATCTTGTATCGGAGTCTCGTGCAATCTCATCGTGACCTCGAAGGCCTCAGCCTAAGTGGTTAGCCTTTGTTGTGACAACACGTTCTGTAGATGTAGTGTTAACGAGGCTACAAACCATTCGGGGAATTTCCCATCTGTTAAGGTCATGTTCACTTCATGAATTGTGCAATTCAGTCTTTGAATCAACTCCCACGAGGTTTCGCCTGGCAGCATTGAGATTTCCTTGAATCCAATGATTGACTGTGCCTTTGACTTTAGCTTGTTAAATTCTTTGTTTAGCGCAATCCGGATATCCATTATCCCCACATTCGGATTGTCATTGGAATGCTTAATGTACCAAGTCTACGCACAATCTTACAGAGCACTGACCAACGTTGCCTTCCTTATATTGTCATCCATGACACCTTGTGCTTCCCATATAGCTTTTATCACGAACCAAAACTAGTCTGAATCTTCATTCCCTACTCCCTTGAACACTGGTAGCTTTATTGCACTGGCCATACTACTTCGCAGTGGTGGCAGAGGTGGTATGGGTGAAGTCGGGGGTGAAGATGGTGGAACTGGTGGTGGTGTGGGTGGGGGTGGTATGTGTGGAATTCTCTGTCTTATCAGGATGATCGCACTTCTTGGTGAAACCTTCATGAACTCTTCTTCGTCCCCTTGTGAAGGTGATATCAAGGGGTTAGTTTGTAGTTATATGCTACCTTTATTTCTGTAGATTTTCCCACTCTGTGTAGCCCCAAACATCAATTTATTCACATAACCAGCTTTTCACATAGTAGCATTTTAATCCAAGTGTTCAAATATTTAACGTACTTACCTTGCAGTCCCTTGAGGAAGCATTGTTCTACCTCGCTATACCTAACTGAAGTATCTACCACAAATTCAGTTATGAATCCTCCTATGATTTGATCCAGCCAGTGATTGACAGTGCACGCGATCTTATATTCTGATGCTTCCAGTCTGTGCACCAATTCTGGAGTCCACACAACAGGTTTGTCGAGTTTACGCCTTCCTTAGCTATTTGCTAGCTTCGTGATCCACTCATACAACTCAATAGTGAAATATGCAAAGAAAATTTCATGGATTTCTGTATATAAGTAGAAATCTAACCACTCTTCCTTCGATAATCACAAATTCTTGTTTTCCTGTGCTGCAAACTCGTGAATCTTTATACCAAACCACTCTTCAATTCCTTTCTTTGTCAAATTCTAGTGATACAACATCAGACATCTCTATACATATCCTGGTCCCAGCAATAGAATCATTTGTTGGCTTGTTGGGGCCTAACCCAGGTTCGAAGTTAACTAGCCAAACAAATCCTAGTACTACTGGCCCTTTCGGTAATTGTTGATAATGCAACAAGATGATGGAGCTTAGTGAAAAGAAGTCGCCTTCACTAAGTGGGCCCGCAGGCTATTTTTTGGTGCAAAGTCTATTTTTAGACATATGGATCATGGTCTATGAGTTGCAGGATTCTATTTATGGATGATTGGTCAGGTTGGTAAAAATAGGTGGACCTCTATTTTTAGACATATGGGCGGAGTCTATTTTTAGACTGCCAGTCAAAAATAGAATAGTCGAATATTATTAGCTCTTAATAATATTTGGACTATAAACATTATCTTATCCTCTTGCAGCACTTCAGTTCGACCTACGGATGTGGCACATGTAACTGGCAGAAGGAAATACGCTTTTATTATGGGTTAGTTGAGCTATTGCATGATGGAATTCAGTTAGAACTCAAGTGATTGAGTTTGGTGGAGTTGATTAAGGAGTTGATGGAGTTGTGTTCAGTTTGAATTAGTTGAACTATTTGTATTCAGTCTAACTGAAAAATACACTAGTGATGAGTGGTGTGAATTAATTATTAAGTAATTCACTAATTATTAACTCATAAATCAACTAAAGAATACATCAGTTAACTCAGTGCATGGACAGTTCAGTGGAGACAAGTGTTAGATGTGGGAGAAAGGGTGAGAATACTATCAGTTGTGACTATAGTTGTGCATGAGATTTGCACAATCATTGATTGAGATTTCCAATGAGGATTGCGCAGTACAAGCCAAGGGAATTCGAACTTGGATCTGATCTAATCTCAACTTGGATTGTGCAGTGGAGGCAGGCAAATAGTGGAGGATATTTGAACCCGTGACTTGTTCAGATCTGAGCTAGTTTGTGTGTAGCAGGTGGAGATAGTACTGAGTACTTGTGAGGAGTATTGTACTATGTATTGTTACATGTTCTCTATCATTATAATATACAGATAGTTGGGTGTTTTTAGTTGTATTTTTTCCCCATTACATACTGTGTTGATATGTGTGATTGATGTTTCAATGTGCGCATGCGATTGTTTCTTAATTCCGCAAATTGATGAGCAATGGTAGAGGAGGTTATGTATTATGCATGCATTCCAAAAATAGTGTATAATCAGGATAATCTCTGTGAATAAGTGTTATATTATTCAAAATTTCTATAGTAATAGTCCACGGAGCACGGACTGAGGTCTCACTCGAAGTAGTATGGGATGGTTCTAGAACCAGGTTTCCACACCCTGGAGATGTCTGATGAGTTCGCCTAGTTTGTGGTTTGTCCCTGCATGCAAGTTGCTTCGTGCACCTTCCTGTTCCTCGTGACCTGACATACTACCTTCACAGAACCCTACCCAGGGGTTGTGCATTGTGCTCTACGTTATTACCCAAAACCTTGCTTATATTCCAATATTAGTTAATTATCTTTGCCTACTTGAGTGCTTTATGTTATACTTAACAACATAAGACCTTCATACAGGTGCGCGCAGTAAATAAACAATATATTTGCAAATTATATCAATCATGCATTAACCCAAGAACAATTACACATAATTATAGCAAAGCTTTTCTTTATTGATTCTTTCCCTGGTTACAGACTCGACGTGCCTTGCGCACTCATTTGCAGGGGTGCGTGCACTCAGCTGCGAACTACTAAGCCTCTGCGCAGTCAACTACATATCCTTCTCCTACTCTACAACCCATAGACACACTCTACACTTTGACTCCACCACTTAGACTTCTCATTCTTCCTTCATTATTCATTAGTCCTCTTTTACACTTAAAGCCTCGCTCTATTTATACAATCCCATGGTGTGCAGACCATGGGTAGGTCTATCCAGCTGACATTACATTACAAAACTAGGGCAGACAAGCCTGTGACTCTATCATACTTTCATGTGCCACGATCACAATTCACAGAGCTTTACAACAAGATTCGATTAAAACTTGGGCTTTAAGCCCCAAAACATGCTTTGGGGGGATTCCATGCCCAACAAGGGTCCACACAATAAGACCATCAAGTTTCCACCTTCCTTGGATATCTTCTAGCTTCACGATCCACTCGTATAGCTCAGTAGGGAAGGACGCGAAAAATATTTCGTGGATCTTTGTATATAGGTATTGGTCCAACCACTGTTCTTTTGAAAGTTGTGGGTTTCTATTTTCTTATGTCGCGAACTCATGAATCCTTCTGTCCAACCAGCCTTTTATTTCTTTCTTAGTTGGATTCCAATGATATGACATCACACATCTCTATGCAGATTACGGTCCCAGAACCAGAACCATTTGTTGGCTTGAGGGGCCCTGACCCAGGTTCAATGTTAGTTACCCAAACAAATCCCTACACTACTGACCCTTTTGGCATCAGCCCGTGGAGCGCAGACTGAAGTCTCACCTGAAGCAGTATGGGGGGATGTTGAGACCAAGTTTCCGCATCCTTGAGATGGTTGTGATGTCGGTTTATTCCAACTATACCCTCCTTCGGGCAGGTTTCTTATCCTTTTGATATACCCTTCAGTACCTTGGGGGATCTTGTGCCCAACAACTTCATTACTTGGCAGAATTCAGAAGATGGGAGAAAGGCCGACTTGCCTAAATTGGAGGAATCACACAAGGAGATTTTATTTGCAGACTGGGATTCTAGTGTTAGACAGGTAGAAAAAGAAATGACAGATGCAGCAACAACAACAAACAATGTTATCGAGAACATCAATGAAAATTTACATAGCGCCAACCTAGTGGCAGAGTCCATTCCAGGTTTTCTTCCAAATGTCAAACAACTCGAACAACAGTGGAGACACACAATAGAGGAAAAAGGAGAAGTAATTAGGCAAACGACCAAGGTAAACTAGGAAGCATATTGGGGACATTTAGTGAAACCTCACAGCTAGTGGATGAACTTGCGATGCCTAACCACTTTCACGGAGAAAATGGTGCCAGCACTGACCGATATTGTGTTCACTGGGTAGTTGAAATCTGAAATCGACCAACTGTCACAACTTAAGCTTATGACAAACATCTGCGATCTTAAAGATCAAATGCAAAGTAGTTAGTAACCATGTTTATTTATTTATTTATTTATTTTGCATAATTTGAAGAAGGCCATTTAAACCTCATCAACTATTTTTGTAATAATCTATTTTTAGTTTTATAGTTTAGTATTTAAACCCCTCTAATGCATTTAGAGGGGGGTCCAGAAATTTTATCAGAAACAATCTTCAAAACATGCACTTCTGTCCCTTTGAGGAAGTTCTGGTGAAATGAATGGAACATGATTTATTTTTATCTTATCTGGCATCTTCTACTGAAATTGCACTTTTGTACTCTTAGATGGTGTTAGATTGATTGGAAGTAGATCAATATTGTTGAATCTCATGAGCAGGACTTATTACAAATGGTACTTTTATCTCATAGTTTTGTTTCACTTATGTATTAAGCAACAACTTCTCTTCAAGTTGTTTATGTATTAAAGTTGTAATCTTGGTTATCATTTATTGCACATTTGTATGGGGATGGCCTAAACGTTATGCCAAATACATGAATAATTTCTTATGCGATATATCTTTCACAATCGTTTCGGCTAAATATTTATGCGAAATGATTATTATTAAAATGATTTCATTTATTTTTGCAATTGAATGATCTTTATTACTTATTTCTTTCAGACATTATTGTAGATTGCATACTTCAAATTTATTCCTAGGTATAGTCATAGCTATATAGTGTTTAAAATAGGATATATACATGTGATTATTAGTTTAGATTACATTACTTTTAGCTTAAACATTACTCCAAATATCACATATCACCCCATCAACACTATCATAAATTAGATTGGGAAACTGGTCCCATTATCTCTAGTCGGAGCCACTACACCAAACGGAAAAGGAACTGCCAACCAAGGGCTGGATCGGGTGGTTTTCCCCCATGTTGTAAGCAATGGTTTTTGAGGCTTCAACATAAGGTCACACACTTACTTCCAGAAAATTTATTATACTTACCTCTACGCGCTACCACGGTCAAGGCACTACACTACCATCCACTACTGGACTCCTACTCCAAATGGTCTGAGGTCTAGTTGGGACTTCTTACTAAGGAGATCCCCTTGACATGTTGGTGGGACCAACACTGTCAACATTTCTGGTGCTAGAAGGAGGACCAAATGATAATATGAGCTCTCAAATTCAGTTTTGAATCTCTACACATCATTCATGACATACATCACTATCTCAACTCCAACATGTTTTTCTCATGCACATGATTTCAAAGTGTCAGAGGATGTCATAGATGACTTGTGATGAATACAATACGATGGTGAAGGTGTAATAGCCTTATTAAGACACGTAGTTTCCTTTTTGGGCTTCTATGAGAGGAATGAAGTCCCCTCATATGACATTGGCTATGGGTTGTTCGCTTACATATCCGAAAGGCGCGTTAGGAAATGGTGTCTCACATTGCTCGTAGCCTCTATTCACTCTTTTAATTGCATGATCATAGGTTTAGGGAATGCTTATTCTGTTCTGACTGTAAAGCACTTAAGAAAATAATTATGTAGTTACAAAAATTACCTGATGAATCTATTGCGAAATTTTGGGAATGCTTCCATAATCTTTCTTTTCAAATCCCTAATGATGAAGTTGATTGGAAATTTCTCAAAGAAATATTTCAATATCTTATTCACGTATCTGAAAATCCACATGAGTTATAATCCTTTGAACTCCTCCCATCATACCTCAGTGATAGAGCTTCCAAATATAAGATGGACAAGCTTTCTATCACAAGTGACCCTCTGTCCTCTTCTCATCAAACAACTCTAGATCCATAGGATGAGGTGGGAGATATTGAGAACCAATCCGTTGAACTATCACCTCCTCTCACCCCACTTTCTCTAGATATTTTTGTATATTTGGACTGTGACCCTGATGGTTTTCACATGATCTCGTTCTCTCAACCTTCGTCCTCTGGTTCCCATGATCCTCTGGATTTTACTATGTCATGTTCATCTGTTCTGAATTCCACATGTAATGTTAACGAGGACCAAGTTGTCGATGGAGTTGGTGTTCAACAACTTGTGATATCATTTTTTATGGGTATGTGTGGGAATATTAACAAGAAGATGTGGTGAAGGATGACCTCCTTCTATTCCACCTCATGTATTCTATCCTGACATCTTCTATGATTCTGACACTTCTGATTTTCTTGTGAAAATTCATCCCTGGATGTCTCTACTTCTGATCATTCACAGAACACACAGGATGTCAGTTCATCATTTAATAGAGGAGAGGACAAATATTTCTTTATGGATCCACTTAATCTTTCATTTTTCATTCCTTGAAATTCAGAGGGTGAAAAATTATGTTTCTCATCAACCCCTTTGTATGATTCTTTAGATCATGAGGATGTCGATGCACATCTTCAATTTTCTTATTGCGGCTGTCATGATCTTTTTACTTTTTCATTTGATCATGATTTTGATTCACTTGTTGTTTATCTTTCTGAGCCACCAATCTTTGATGATCCACCTACTAATGAAGTGGAAACCCCTCGAGTTGTCGAGGCACTTCAACCCGACCTAATGGTTATGTTAGGTACTCGTATCCTTAAGGTTAGTTCCACTCCTGCTCATAAATATGTTGAATAACCCCAAGCTCCTCATCACTCTCTTGTTCACATTGAAAATCAATATAGTTTATAGAATTCACATCATCTACTAGAATCACGTGATCATATCGCTCATGCATTAGAGGAGTCATATGTAGCAAGCCATGTTGCAAAACAAAAGTTTTCTTCTTTCTGCATGTTTTCTCATTTTTCAAGGTTGAAAGAGTGTACATGCTTGTCATCTACATATAGTGTGATACAACACGATGATACATCTACATAGTGCCTGTCATGTGATTTTACTCTTTTCTTTTCTGTGTATGCATTCAAAATTCGAGCGTGTTGGTTTTCATTGCTTTATCTTTCTTGTTTGTTGGTTTTCATGAAGGTCTTTCTTGTCAACCATGCATTCACTTACATGGGCCAACCAATTTGTCAATGGATGCATTGGAAATATCACTTCATGTGAATAGGTCCATGCATTGTTTATCTTAGGAGTAGGAGTATTTTTTGCTTTCTTCAGTGGCTTTTTCTTACTTGTTTTGCTTTCATGTTACTGCTTTCCTTTGTTCGTTTATGCACCCTTAGGATTAGCCTCCCATGAAACCATGTTTGGCTTCTTGAGATAAGAAGGTGAAACACAAGAGGACTTGTACAACTATCAACATTTGGTTATCTGTTTATTCCCTCTCTTTATGAAGAACTTGCGTTTATTCAGTCAATGATACCCTGATGGAAAATATGCTCTTTTCGGATTGAGTCTTAAAGAAAACACAATGTTTGCACTTATAACTAGTACTGCCTACTCTAATTGGTTTTCTATATTTAGTTAACCCTTGTCAACTCAGTCAAGTAGAGTAAGGTGAGGGGGAAAACCTTAACAAGTATGTCATAGGTATATATAACATCCTTCTCTGAAGGGACAACCTCTTCTTCTCTCAATAAGTTGGGATCCCTCTTCTGCCTCATGAAATAAATAAGTGCCTATTCACATTTCTTTAAAAATGAAAAATGAAAAAAAAAATAAAGGTGAAAGAAGAGAAAGGCTTCTTGTGCTAGGAGCTGAAGCAAGTAACTCCATCGGGGTACTGTCCAAGCTCACTGGCAGCAGAGCAATGCCTATGTTCCTGAAGTAACTCTGCTAGGGTACTGTCCAGGCTTGTTGGAAGTAGAGAAACACTAGAGATGAAACTAAAACTCTAACATTCTATATTACTTATGGATCAATATACCCCTCATCCCCAATTGAAACAACTTGGTTGACTTGGCTTGGTATGTGTGATGACCGATCAAGAGAATAGTAGGGACTATATCTTTAACTCAAGCTAAAGGAACCATGACGATCAATGAATTGAACAATACTTACAGAAGAGTTAGACGCACTTTACACGAGACAAGGTCCATATAGAGAGATGGAGTTCTACCAGTGTGTTGCCAATGTTGTAGCGGCTACAACCACCCTCCAAACTTTTTCCTACACTTCGTTTTTAAGCCTCCCTACTAAAAATCCTAGCAACTTATCTTACACTAACCCAAGTACTTGTGCTTTCATTGAGTTTCATCTTTTTCTTTATAGCTTGTTTTCACTTACTTTCTTTATTGTCTAACCACAAGCTAACCTCTTGACTTAGTTGCAATCTAGGTCTAGTCCTTCCTTGGTGATCTACAAAATCCTAGAAGGAAACCAATCTTGCTCTCAGGAAATCTATGGTTCAAGCCAACAGTGAGATTTATCTCAAGAATTGTGCAGACCCAACTGGTAGCATGCCTTTAGCTGGGAAACTACACAGAGCATGAGAGGTAGCTAGAGCCACTCAACCCAAGAATTGTGCATAAGCATTCTCTCAGTAGCTACCCGATGCATGCACTAGTGAGCTACCCAGTTCTCCTTGAAATTGTGAAATTTCAAGATGCATGCATGAAAACCTTTCCCGAAAAAACAAAAACTAAAAAAGCAAAAAAAACATCCCTAAAAAATAGGGATCTATTTTTAGCAGTCAAAGTTACACTTCAGCTATTTTTGGAAACTGCCTCCATGTGTCAATATTTCTTAGATTTTTGGCCTTTCCATAATAAACCCTAAATCAATCAAATATATTTAATGGATGCTGCCAAAGGTCATTTTCACATTCAATATTATAGCTCTAGCATTCCCAATGAGATCTAGGAACCTTCGGCATAGTCATCACAACTTTTCTAGGTAAGTTTTACTTTTCTAGTCTTTTGCTGCTTTTTTTGTTTCCTTTGTTTCCTTGGCTTGTGACAGTGTTGGTTTACCCATTTTATTGAATGACCCCTAGTGTTTTGATTTGTTTTATATTTTAGAATTTCTTTTAAGTTTTTCACTACCTTTCCTAAGTGTTACATGCATAACCCCACTTTTTCACTAACAGTTATCATTGCGACGACTCTCTCCATAAACTTCATTTTTCTTCTGTTTGACTGGTTCCTGCACTTGTTTTGATTGCATCCATCACCATTCACTCAGATATGCACCATCTATCACTCACACTTTTAGATCTAATCATTTTCATGTTTCCTTGGGGCAAATCTGGGATTCCTTGGCCTGGATCTAGCTCTTCCCAGCATGCACTGCGCATTTCTGGATCTCAAGGCTCTAACTTGGCTTTCAGAATTTTGCAGAGGTTGCCAATTACTGGATCTAACTACGTACTATGCAGTTACAGGAGCTAGTCCTGGAGCCTTGGCCACTAGGATTGCATAATGCATAGTCCCATCTAGCACAAGCCAAACTGAATTGCGCATTGTGCAGTTTCAGTCAGCAGCTCCTCCCCACTTGCAGCTAGGACTGAGCAATGAGCAAATCCAGCAAACAATCAGTCACCTCTAAAACCCATAATTATGCAATCTTGCCCAGTAGTTTCCCAGTTTTTTGCTTGATCTGTCTTGAAGTGCTTTCTATTTCAAGCTAACATTTTCGTGCCACGAGTGTCCTCTCTATCTCCATGTACAACAATTGTTGAGCATATTTTTAGTAGTATAGGTAACATGGCTTCCAAGAGAGCTACATCAAAGGATAGTATCGAGAGCAGCACTAGGGATGTAGTTGAACAACTGTCAATGAACTTGCTAGCCTATGCAGACACATATTTGTTCATAAAGAAGGGCATGAAGATATCATGGTAGGAAATTAAAGATATATTTATAGGTAGCTTCAAGGAAGATCTATAAGATTAGAAGGTCTATGTCAACATCCAAAAGTCAGGTTTTTATAAGATTTCATGAAATTACCTTGCCTTCCCATGTGCAAACATCATTCACTGGATTTTCTCACATACTGATCCCAATACGATGACATTGAGCAATGCTAGTGGAACACAACTTGGTACCTTAAAGATGGAAAACTATCATTATATGTATCACTTACCAAAGCCAATGAACTGCATGGATTCACTTTTATATGCCCCTTGTTATCAATTCTAGAGACAACCTCTGGATTGCAAATAGACCAATGCCTAGTACATCTGAATTTGGTGCATCTCTGATAATTCTTCAAAGGATTTAAAACACTATTTGCAATATTTCTTACAAATTGAACTTAGTTGGTTCATACAACTTCAGAAAGACATAACCCATGAGTTCTTTATACATAAGAGGTATACAGTGTATAATGTATCAATCAATAGAGGCCAAAATCACCCAAGGACTTACAACTCATTTTCTTTAACGTGAATGTGACAACAAAAGAAATAACAAAAGAAACCCATCATGTAGAGATCGAGATATCGAGTATTATACACTTATCTGGATTCATAAATAAATGATATCTATGGAATAGTAATGGATGCGAAGACTCACATAGCATTTAAAGATCTAGCTTCCAAAAATTTATACAAGCATTTTCATTAACATATTAATTCAAATGAATTTCTATAAGATAGGAAACATGTTTGGCAGCTACTTAACGTGAAATCCTAGGATGAAGGAATCACCATTGATATGCATTATTATTCTGAATAACACATACATTGAAAGAACCAAAACGTTCTCAAAATCACACAGAGTTTCTTTCCCAAAATCATGAAAATTTTCTTTGTTCATCAAGATCACATATATAGGCCTCTGTGGACAGAGATAAGCCGTTAGAGCGATATTCTTTCTTGATTTGGTTCATTATGTCAAAAAATATCTTAAGACTTCAGCGTGTGTGCATGCACAAATGTTTCAACTAAAATGTAGTCATTATAACTGATCAAAGTAAAAATAGTAAGTAAAAATAACATAAGTTAGTCTAAAATTCCAAAGCTTGGCATGATCCAGAAAATATTCAAGACCAATTGAATGATGAGGCTTGGTGAGCCACATGCGGAGCCCAAGGATGAATCAATTGCATGATAGTTGGACTAGTGAACTATCCACATCTTTCCCATAAGGATGGATGAGTCTGAGAAGCATAGATAAAACTTTTATAGCTGATCTTGAAATCAATTACCCCTAATTAGTCCAACCTGTGGTGAAATAGACACCTAACCATCTCAAGTAATTGAAATTCCTTCATTAGGAAATTTACAATGGTTGTTCCTTTGAGAGTAGTTGTTTTCTCATGAGATGACCCTGCCTTACTCTTTTCTTCTGTCATTTTCTAATTGTACTGCTCCTGTGGTATCAGTTCCCCATGAGGTCCCTAACAGTTAGGTAACCCAACCTGTAGGATCTTATCGAATTCTTCATTGAAAGAAGCCACATCCTTCTGTAACTTGATGAGGACCGACTTTGCTTGATACAGACTTCTTATTTTTAAATTACCTTAGAAAAATTCGTGACTTCACTGATCATGTTTTCTATATCCATTGGCCTCAACTACTCTATTGGCCTCTCATTCAGGAAATGAATGAATTTTAGTGCAAAATGGGAGTTCCTTATACTCATCTCTTTAGAATTTATTAATGGTGGTCCAAATTCTACACTGATGACTCTTTTCACATGTATCAGATTTATATGCTCCCAACTGAGATTAATCTCTTCGATGATCTCATCCCATACCAACTTCCTGGATTCAAGTAGAGACATGTTCCCTTTCAGCTTAGCCTTTAGTTCAATTATTTCTTGTGTTGTTGATCCAGATTTAAACGAGAACGCAACAAAATACAGAGATAACCATATACACAAAGATGCATCGGAAATAATGCTTCATTTCATTAATGGAAAATACTGAAATATGCTTACAAATAGAGTTGGAAATAAACCAGCTAGGGTGATGATAGCTTATCTTTGAGAAGAGATGTGGTGGCTACATGCCTCTAAACTGTGTTATAATGAGGCTCAAAGGCCTATTTATTGTTGAGAAACAATGGAAAACCATTCACATCCCAAAACCTAACCCTACAAGATGAAACGCCAAATTGTGGGCCCCGTTTGGGTAAATTGGTACATCAATTTCCCGGGGTCGTAACTTTGGCATACGATCTCTGTTTGACATGTACAATAGCTCGTTAGAAAGATCTATCCAAGCACTACCACTTTGGGAAGGGGAACATTGGTCCATGGGCCCATGTTGCCCCCAGATTTCCCAAAAAAAGTCGTTTAGGGCCTCAAAATGGCTTCGGAAGTTCGGGACCCAAAAACCTGCTAAAAATAGTAAACTGTGCTACAATTTAGGAAACTGAAAAAACTGAAAGAGACAGTTATGGGGGTCCAAATGGGCTAGGTGGGTGGCCACCAACATCCACCTAGATCAGTTGTAGCCTGCAGAGTTTTAGTGACATGTTCAACATTTGTAATTGAGCCGCACAACCATTTCTCCTTCTGAGCTAGCTGGGCTTTGGTAGTGTCTAATTCCCTTTGGGTCTTCCTTAGTTCACCTTTAGAGATTTGCAGCTCAGTTAAGGCTTGAGTGAGGTGATCAATGGGGTTCTAGGGATCTTCAGGCACTAGTACTACGCATACATGAGAGTGAATATTTTGTTGTAACTTAGCCATAGATTGCTCCAAAACCAATACCTTTTCTTTACTATCTTCCAACTCCTTCTTTAGTTGTTCTTTCTTCCTTTCCACTAGTGCCACCTCCTTTGTTTGAACATGTTCACTGTTGGGTATCATTAGTCTATTCCTTAACTCCTAATTTTTGTTTTGAGTTTCTTGTAGGACAACCTCTACTACTGATCTGTCATCTAGGTTTACACCTAGTTTGATAATCAAATCCTTATATGACTCCTTCTGTAGATACTAACTCTTGACTTGGAATTTTCTATTTTCATTTTATTGGAGACCTTTTCTATGTATGTCTCTACTCTATTGATATTCATAAGGTTTTTACCCAAGGCATTATACAACATCTCACCAGTCTACTTATGTAAGTTGACCTTGTCTAAGAGAGGGACACTAGCCAAGTTCAAGGATACATCCAAGGTCTTGAACTTAGGTCCTTCAGGTAAGATCTGTATTGATGAATGTCATAGTGAAAACCTCATTTCATCCTTATCTAAGTCCATGGAAGTCACTAATCGAGTGTGACAAGGAGTAGTTGTGAAACCATTGTTCTCTACAATCTCTCTTTGATGTTTCTATTTCTCTCATTAATGGCCCTTCATAGGGGCCAACTAGGTCTTGCAGCAACAACATTGTTCTCAAGATCTGGAATGAATACTTCAGCTTTTGGTGAAGTAGTGTTTGCTGGTGGGTTCTCCAAGGTGATTTGAAATCCTGGGTGATCTGAAACAAACTTCTCTAATTGTATCCCTACTTCCTCCTCTTCTTATTCTTCTTCTAGATCCCAAACCCTGACATTTTTATTTATGTGACCTTCCACTTTATTGGCATCCCTTGCTAAGTCAAAAGCCCTCTTTGATGCTTTTCCTGTACTGACTAAGGACTCGGTCTCCATCTCTATACTAAGAGGCCATGAGTCAAAGTTAGCTTTCCATTCAATTTCAGGCTTAGAGTCATGCACGTAAGTCGAAGCTTTAACTTTTTCTCTCCTTCAGGCAATGATGCCCTAGGGATCGTAGTACCGAGTGTCACCATTTTCTAAATCCATGGATTCTAGTAAGGCCTCAACTATTTTAAAAGCCTACTTTGTGTTTACCACAAAAGGTTCTATTAGATATCCTATTTTGAAGATGTAACCCTTCTTTGCTGGTATAGAATGAAGCAGGTCTACACTGAGGATATTTCATATGAACTATAGGGAAATGATCCTCATTGGCATGAATATTGGAAAATGATATGGATGAAGCTCACAACCTTAAACCCATATTTCTGTGTATTCCTCATAGAGGTACCAGTCCCCTATCATGGCATATTTTCTTAGTTGGAGGAACTCCTTCTGCCGCGCGAAGATTCTGGGAGGTCGTGATAAATTGGGAATACCCACCTAAGCCAGGCCTCTTCCTCACCAAGAAATTCCAATCAAAGACAAAATTTTGTTGTTTGTTGGGAGAGAACACTTGGAGATCCCAACATTGGAACTCCTCGACATGATTATACAGGAACATATAAACCAAGAGGGAGTAGTAATGAAAATAGGAGGAAGGAGGGAATAAACGAATATGAAGGCTTATGGCAGCAAATAGTTATAGAGGGATTTTAAGTAAATAGTTGGGTTGTTTCATCTTATGCATAAACCCTAAGGTGGATTTATTTACTATTTGTGAGTTGCCTTTGTCGATTAAGCAAATAATTGCAATCAGGATGGGTCTAAGGGGTTTTTAAAAGAGGGTTATTGGGAACCACTTCTTAGAGGGAATGGATTTACTTTTAGTGGCAAGGATTTCATTTAGGAAAGACTGTTGCTCCTCAAGGGAAAGTGTAACTAAGTGATGAACCAGGTTGGCATCGATGAATGACTATACTTTGGGGGAAGTGGAAAAAATTAACACCCTTTGGATTAGGGTAGGAGTTATTTCCAGAATTTTAACCCTGAGGTAGGAATGAAGTATTTCTTGTATTATTTGTATGCTTCAACCTACTAGGATACAAATTCAAGGAAAGGGTGAATAGAAAGTGCAATTTGGAAATAGAGACCAGAATTGATAACCCTAAAGTGGTCTTCTTTCATCACATGGTTAGAAAACATTTCACAATGGAAGTCGGAAAGTGAATAAGGAGAAGCAAGGTCCACAATTTGACTCTCTTCATCAACCAAGGGTTCAAGACCACTGGGCTTGACCTCATGGGTTATTGGGGTTGTGGGAGCATTATAGTTCATTTTACTGAGCGAATTAAACAAGAATACAAGTGTTCGGGGTGTCAGGTTACCTAGAGCCCGCATGAGTTTTCGAAGTGAATTTGGAGGTGGTCCACTGTGTTTGGGAGTACTTGGAGAGGTAAATCCTGCACAGATGACCAAGCAGAGCTATTCTTACTGAGACCAAATAGCAATTGTCAGGGAGGTCAATTTAGGCAACAGGTGCTTATATAACAGAAGGGTGCAACTACCCAAGTGGAAAATTTGGGGATTAGTGTAGGATGACGCGTGACCGTTAAGGATTGGTCTACAATGATGAGTGCAAGTTTTGAATGCATGAACAAAATAGAGCTTTTACCTTTACCTTTTACCCTCCACCTTATACCTTTTACCTTTAAAGCCCTATGGCTTCCAATCTTGATGAGCCGGTGGGAGGAGTCCATCTAGTGGGTGGTCCCCACCTGGTTACTATAGGTAGTAATATGAATGAAGAGAGTTTCTTGCTAGCCGCTAAAATTGATTGTGACCATCAGATATGCGGTGACCTTTCAACGCTAGGGCTCATTATGCGGTTATCCTTAGTACATGTGACATCGTCGAAGTTGGTACAAATGAGTATGGGACATGGATGGAGGGTGATCAGATTTGGAGGAGTGCGCCTTTTATCTAGGGGAGGCTTAAAAGAAATCTATGAATCTATGAATTATCAGAGTTGTGTTAAGTTTGAAACCCATTTCCACAATACACACAGTGCCACGAGTTAGATGCTAAAGAGAGATGGCTCCCTTTATTGATCTCGCAAGCTCTACACCATTACAATCCTTAGGATAGGCATAGTAGAGTTGGAGATAACATTGGCTCCAACTAGGGATGATGTATCGGAATCAATATATCGAGATGTTGCAACCTAATAATTTCTCCTTAGGCATGGAATTCTTATAACAATTTTTTTTAGAAAAGAAAATATCGAGAGTTGCAAAACTCATAGAATATTTACATATACACACTGGTATTTACAAT
The DNA here is from genome assembly GCA_000404065.3 of Pinus taeda. Lineage (NCBI taxonomy): Eukaryota > Viridiplantae > Streptophyta > Pinopsida > Pinales > Pinaceae > Pinus > Pinus taeda. The sequence continues at coordinate 469,747 of APFE031021816.1, forward strand.
GAATGGGGGAGAAGTACCTTTAGTGCTGGAAGTAGAGTTTGAGGAACTAAACATTTACTAGTAGTTCCAGTGATTCTCCTTCCAATTTTTCCAACATAAAAATATTATTTCCTTTTTCTTTAGAGTTTTTGAAGGGGCCAAACCATAGTGGGTCGAATTTCCCATGCTTACCCTTATCCTCCCTTCTAACATCCCACCTTAAGACTAAGTCACCTAGTTGTAGTGGTATATCCTTTGCCCTTTTTTCAAACATAAACTTCATTTTCAGCTGATAGTTAACCAAATTTTTACTAACATGTTCCCTACTTTCATGGAGTTTGACCAACTAATTTATTCTTCAAGTTACCATATTTGGTTCCTCTTCTACATCCTGCAAAAAAATTGCAACTGGCATGGCCAATTGTATCAGGAATATTGCTCTTTTCCATAAACTAACTGAAAAGGAGAATTTCCCGTGGATCATTTAGGAGTCACCCTATTAGCCCATAGAGCGAATTTTAGGTGAGAATCCAAATTTCTTTGATTCTCTCTGATTGTTTTCTTCAATACCCTCACCACAGTCTTATTGGAGGGCTTAGATAGCTTGTTTCCCTGAGGGTAGTATGTAGTGGAATGCCCAATCGTGATATTAAACTTTTGACAAATCTAATGAATTTGGTTGACTTAAATACTTGAGCTTTATCTGTTACAATATTCATCGAGAAACCAAACCTTGACCAAAACATTTCCTCCAGAAACTTAATCGCCATAGAATTGGTTTCATTTCAAGCTAGAATGGCCTCCATCCATTTCGCAAAGTAGTCAGTGGATATGAGTATCGAATTATGTTCGCCATTGGAAGGGGGATGTATCTCTCATATGAAATCCAAACCCCACTTCCTGAAAGGATCTTCGACACACACGGCGATCAAGGGGAGAGGTACTAGTTTCTACTTTTCAGCAAAGACCTGGCATTTCTGATAAGCACAGATCTAAGAGTGGACCTCTCCAAAGAGTGTGGGCCAATAAAAACCAACCTTCAATATCTTGTGAGCTGTATTTTTCTAGCTATAGTTCCCCCCACAAACACCACCTTGAAATTCTTAAATTACCTTGTGAGTTTCATTCTCCACCAAGCATAATAGTAGAATCCCATTGGGGTCTTTCCAATAAAGTTGACCATTAGATATGACAAATTTTGTAGCCTATAGTCATAGTTTTATGTACTTAGATTTGTCAATTTTTAAGGGGCACCTTAGAAACATCAGGTAATCATGGACAATGTTCTTATACCATGCCGATGTTTCATACTTGACATGAATCTTCTGGACCAAAGTTTTAATGTCTACATGTTGTACTCCTTCTTGATTATTTTCTATCAATAGATTAATATCAAGAGCTTGGCAGTTTGATTATTATAGGATTTTCACTAATCCCTACCCTTTGATAAGCTTTGTAGGTTTGATACCTAAGTCATATTCCTAAATCTTAATGATCCACCTTCCTCTTTTTCCCTCGCTGTCTCATTGCACCAAAATGTCTTTCATTACAGCTGTTGGGACATATGCTATAATGTCTAACTACAATACATAGACCTTGAATTCCTTCAATGCCTTGACTAGAGCATAGGCATGTTTCTCCAAAATGTTGTACTTCAGTTCAACATCTCTCAATACTTGATTGAAAAAAGGAAACTGGTTGTTCATAACCTTACTTATTCTTTTGTAATAGTACGAAAACGATACTATGAGGGGAAGAAAAAAATAAGATATAAAATGTGTTGGATAATTAGGGCTGGCTAGCACTGGTGCTTCTGCAAATTTTTCTTTGATTCTAACAAAGAATTCCCAAGATGTTGGGTTCCATTTTACCTCGCACTCCTTTTCTAGCATGTCTGTGATACCTTTCACTATTTCAACATAGTTAGGCATGAATCTTCTCAGAAAGTTGATCCTCCCCAAAAACACTTGAATATCTTTCTTGTTCTTATGCAAGCGAATGTGACTAATAGCCTCCACTAGCTTAGGATCAATTTTTACTTCCTCCTATGCCACTATATGTCCCAATAGTTTTCCTTCACTTATAGAAAAATGATATTTCTTTGGATTCAAAGATAATCCATATCTCCTACATTTTTTGAAGGTGAGTTTTAAGTGCAAGATATGTTCCTCATCAGTCTTGGATAAGAATGTGATGTCATCTAAGTATACCACTACAAATTTGTCTTTTTCCCCACAAATATTATATCCATAGACCTTTGAAAAGTCACTCTGGCATTTATAAGGTTGAATGACATATGAGCATACACGAAGGTTGCCCATGACATGGTGAAGGAAGTCTTATTTTGGTCATTTTGGTGTACTGCTACCTAATTGTACCTTGAAAAAACATCCATCATGGACATCTGGGAAGAGCTGACTACCTTTTGTAATATGTAGTCCTTCTTAGGAAGTGGATATTTTTCTTTTAATGAGGTTCTGTTAAGGTTCTGAAAATATACACACAACCTTATTTCTCCATCCTTTTTCCTGTCTAGAACTAAGTTTGCCACCCACTCAGAATATATCAAAGGAACTATGATTTTGGCTTGCAGAAGCTTCCTCACTTCTTTCTCAATATATGGGAGCAAGAGAGGATTGATCTGCCAAAGATTTTGTTTACAAGTTCTCATCCCACTTTCTAGAGAAATCTTATGTTGGATAATGTTAATATCAAATATCTTCAAATCATTATAGGACCAAGAAAAAACATCTTAATAAACTTTAAATATATTTAAAAACCTTTGTTTATATTGCAAGGGGATCTCTTTTGACAATTTGGCCATCTAGGGTTCATCCTTTGACCAATATTGCAGTCTTCCACCTATTCATCCATTCCTGGTTCTGTAGGTTTTGATGCTACATCATTCTAATTGAACATCCTTTCCAGAGGGAATAAGCCATGAGGAATAATATTCCCCTTTAGTTGCATGACTTTGTGTCCAAAAATAGCTTCTTCCCATGCAATTGTCTTTTCTTCTGTCATTTTCTCCTCTTCTTGGTCAATAGTTGAATTTGAAAATTCTCCAATGACTTCTATAAAGCATTTGATCTCATTGTCATCCTCAAATACCTTCTAGTGCTTTACATTATCGGGTATAGAGGGTCTGTATCTGACTTCAACCTCATACCTGAGAAGTGGGTTTTGAGGAGGCTTAAAGTTGTTGGAAACTATAGCAAGGGAGATAGCCCTTCTATTCCCTTCCCTAGGTAGGAATTGAACATTGAATTCCAAGAAGAAGTTTTCCATAAAGTCCCACACCTCATTCATATAGGCTCTTAATCTAGGATGTTTAGTATGACACTAATCTTTTATTTGATTTACCACTAGCTCAGAGTCTCCATATATTGTTAGGAAATCAATATTAATATTCCTTGTTGTTTGCAGTTCAAGGCATAATGCTTCATATTCTACCATGTTATTTGTTGCTTCAAATTCCAGTTTGAATGAAAGAGGAATAAAGCTACCCTATGGGGATAATAACGACACCCCTGTTCCATTACCTTCTCTAGAATTAACCTCATCAAAGTATAAATTCCATTCCTTTCCTTTGGCATTGTGTTGATCAGCTAATCGGACTGTTGGGTGTACCTTAATTTCTTCTAAGATTATATCATATTCCTCTAGCAATAGACAAGAAATGTCACTCTCTTTCCCATACATAGGAGAATTCTTCAAGTCCTCAACTTTGGTAACTGTTTTTACGAACCTTGACTCTCTATACAGACTTCTTTCTTCTCCCCCAAAGGTAGTGATGGTGTCATAGATCAAAGCTAACTTGATGGAACCTATGATTTTAGAACCCTAGGACCTGGATACTAGCATGCAAAATCATGTAGGGATATCTACTACTATGATGTCCGTTACTGCACCCTTAACATGGATCTGATCCAAGTTCACTACTAGGTCCTTTATCATTCCCAAGCAGTTTACTCTCTTATAATCAAAAGAGTAAATGTCTTTATAAGGTATAGTTATATGCAAACCAAGTTGCTCCATTATAGTTAATGGCATGAGATTATGTGAGGCTCCTAAGTCAAGCATACAGTTGTGAAGTAAGCGGTCATGTATTAAAAGGGTCACATAGAAGGGTGCGGTAGAGGGATCGTGCTCTTTGACATGAGGTCTAAAAATAACCATACACCTGTTAGAGTCGGTCTGGTCAGTCCTCCGTCAGAGATCAAAACTCTTTATGCATTTCATGTTTAGGTGTCCCGCACCATTCTCCTAGCTGCATTCTGCTAGGGGCATGCCATAATTTGACGGAGAAGGTCATGATAGTCATTCCCCCTCATGTTTGGCTCCTGCTGGCTCAGGTCTTTTGTCAATAATCATCAAAGTCCATGACAGTCAAGGTCTGGTCCTTTAAAGGACAAAGGTCATTTCGAGGTCTAGGTCTAGGAATTCATCAATTTGGTCTTTGAACACGTCCAATAAAGCCATGCAAGCCAGAGTGAGGCCCTTACACAGTTATGGTTCAGAGATTTTCATCGTCATGCGGATAGACTTAGACTCTTCTTCAAAACTTTGTTTTGAAGAAAAGTCAAACAGTGTCATTTATGACAAAATTTTCAAAAAAGTCGCCGGTTTATTTTTTCAGATGTAGTCATGGGTTCCGTGGCCAAATGTCCTGTTGTGCAATCCTTGCAAAGAGTGCTGAAAATTTCAGCATTTGAGCTAAAATTTCAAAGGGAAAGTGAAAATCAATGTGTTTTAAAGTCAATGAAAAAAGTGCAAAACATAACATTAGAAAAATGGGTTTTTGAAGAGGCAAAAATTAAACCCATCTCTTCCAAGGCTCTATATACAAATTTTTATCAAAACCAAAGGCATTGTGCTATTAAAAGCCTTGGAGAAGCATTGTAAAGGTGTGAGTGTGTGTCGGTGAGCGTTTGAGTGAGTTGGAGGCGATTTTAGAGGGCGCGGTGCATATACCCAGGGCGCGACGCACTGGGCTTTGCGTGCGGCGCACACAGACAAGGGCCAAAACAAGTGCCCAATCACTTCCAAATTTCGGTCGAGCATATCAATTAAGAGGTAGGCCTTATAACACCACTTGCTCATCAAATTTTGTCAATGATATGGTGTTTATTGAGATGTTTCAATGCCACCAAAATGCATAAAGTCAACCATAAGAAATCACCAAGAAACATGATGGCTAGGGTTGTTAAAATGTGTTGTTAGTGCCAAGGTTTCACTCCACTCACCTTTTTCCCCTCACCTATCATTTTTCCCATCCTCCCTTTATCATTTTTCCTAAAACCCCTGCCCTAAATTACTACCAAACCCTCTCCCCTATCCCTCCACTATTTGGTCAATATAAAACCCCAAACCCTACCCTATCAAAATACCCAAACTCCTCCCATATCCCTAAACAAATTTCTCCCTATAACCCC
>APFE031021816.1:475799-486707 GCA_000404065.3 Pinus taeda
TTGTGCTTCATCTACATGGAGGTCAGTCTATCTTGGCCGGGGTCACTTTCACATTGACACCCGAAGCTATATCAATGGCAACAGGTATACCAAATGTTGGAGAACAGTGGCATAAGAAGAAGAAGATGGATAGGCAACACTATGAACCTTACATCAAGGCCAGATTCTTGAATGAGCTCACAAGAGTTTTTCCCTTCAGATATTTGAAAGATGAGTATGCTCCACTCATGAGATTGATCATGAAATACTTCAGCTGTGAGGGGAGGTTCTCTCAAATGTATGCCTATCACATCCGGTTGCTCATGCACTTCACCAGGGTGAGGATGATGAACCTCCTGTTTTTCATATGCAGGAACATAGAGAGGATGAACACCTTCATGCTGCATAAGACCCCCCAACAGCAACTTAACAGTGCGTTTCACTTTGCTCTTATCCGGATTTTAGTAGATCATCAGTTGGGATTGCAGGGCATTTCTTGGGAGGACTTCATCTCTCGTGATTTCTTCAGCACATCACAGGTACTATCAGAGATAGAGCAGGAGTTAGGTGGTCCTTCTCATCACGCATGAGCACCATGAGACCACTACCATACCAGTTTTTGTTACATATCAGAGAGGTAATAGGCACTTGTTTGCAACAGCAAAGCGAGTGTTATCTCCACCCAGGGTGGAAGGGGCCTCGCTTCTGGCATCAGCGACACAGGTACTGGACAAGGGCAAGAATCCCGTGAATGATGAGGGGGCATCAGGTGTGCAGGAGACCGATGTCATCCTCACTCAGGATGATGAGGCAAAGGCAGAAAATGCCAAACTTAGGATGACCATTCAGGAGCATGACTCGGAGATCCAAGACTTGATACTCAATATGGAGAGGGCCAGATGGATCATCAAGTATCTGGAGTAGGGAAACAAGTAGCTTGAGGACCAGCAGGTAATCATGGAGCTGCAAAGCATCCATGAGAATCGACAAGCTGCCCAACAGAGGAGGATCGAGCTCACTACCTTGGAGCAAGAGATCAACAACGACCATGAGTCTTGGTTAGAGTGGGTCAATCTACACTTGGAGAGACTGCTGGAGAAGGCCAATAGGGACAAAACCATATTGAAGAAGATGGCTTGTCATTACAAGGCACAGAACATGAGCGCAAAGGCCTGAATAAGGAGCTTGAAGGCCAAACTGAGCAGAGCAACAAAAGAGGCAAAAGAGGAAAAAGTGCAAGATCGGCTTCAAATCTTGGTTGAAGCTTCTGTGGCCCACAATAGTGCCTCTTAGAGAACCTCCAGCCCAAATTTCAAGAAATTTGGGACAATTTTGGTCACATGGGAATTTTTTGGCACAAACACAGGTTTTTTCTCCATACGCGCCTCGCCACCGGTGCGACGCGTAGGATTGCGAGCTCCAAATGAGAAATGGTTTGCATTTTTGGATTCAGCAGGAAAAATCATGACTACGGGCACTCAGGCAAGAAATTTTGGCATGATTTGAGTCTCCAGGAGGTCAAAAAAACCCATAAAATGGCCTCACTGCCCCTATTTTGACACACAGGAAGCAGTCTTGGGAGAATGAAGATTTGGAGGGGAAAATGAACTCCAAATTCAAAAGTTCCACTTGGCTTGGAAGGTAGATAGGATAAGCTTTCCAACAAGCACACTTGGGCACATTTTGGACTCCTGCAAGTGCCTCAAAACGGGCCTCAAAGTGGCACGATGCATACAGAAAGGGGCGCGACGCATATAGGAAAAAAGGCCCAAAATGCCTTTGTTTCGCAAAATTTCGCTCCCCGACTTTTCATAAGTGGGCCCCCTCATATACACTTCATTTTTTTGCCACCTAAGGCAGCTTTTAAAGAATTTTCACTCTAGATGGGCATTTATCCAAGTGGCAAAGGAAGGCAAAGGGTCACCCAAGCCATTTGTCTTGTTTGTGGCGCTGCACCTGTAGCTGATGTTTGGCTCTCCACCTTCATTTTGTAATGATTCGAGTAACTCCCCAACCCTTGGGCATTCTATCTCTTCATGGCACATTCTATATATTGTATGCAAACTATTTGCAAAGGGTTGGTTGGCTTGTAACTTCTGGGAGACTGTGGGAAAGAAACTTTGTTTCTGCATTGTATATTTTTTACAGAGGAAATGAAAGGCAGTGGCTCTGTTTCATGAGATTCATGTGGTTGTGAGTGTAGAAAATGTGTCTCTTATGTTTCATATGTATCTTGTTATGTTTCATAGTTCATTTCATATTCATTTCCAGTGATATTTTCTAAGTTAGCTAACGTAGAATTCAATTTTATTGCTCTGCCTATGGGAAAATTTCATGTTAAGTGTTCATTCTTCTGTTGAAAAGGATTCATGTTGTCCATGCCATTTTCACCCTCTTAATCAATCTCTCCATTCCGCACTATCTTAAACTAAATTTCTAGGCTTTCCGCATATCTTGCCTCATGAAGTAATCCATGCCTTTGTATTAAGTTCTTTGTTCATTGAGGTCCATTAGTCCCATACCATCCCAGAAACACAGTCATTCATAAAAATCATTTCTTGTATCCGTATTCATTTACTAGCCTAAGATAAATAGTTCACTGTAAGTCATCTCAGACCATTTCGTTCATCTATCCACTGAGTGTGACTCGGAGAGAGCCCTCTCCTGTTCTGGTAGGGCTAGCTACCAGACTGAGCGTGATTTGTGGTTACCCTGAATTTTTCCTTCCTTCAGCCTAAGGCAGATTTAGGTGATAACATAGTGGCGACCATACTAGGGAACAAAATCAATCCCCTTACTTCTTAATAATTCTAAGCTTCTGGATGATAAGTTTAGGATTTGATAGGCTGAGTAAATTTGGTTGTGTCCTTTGATTTTTCTCAATAGCACGTTGGCTTCTAGAAGATACACTAGAGCTAATCTAGATCCCGACCCTCCGCACATCTACGAAAATCCCAATTTGATTTCAAGAATTTGTCGTCAAGAAAGCTTTATATTGCCTGTGCTCAGATCCCATTCATGCCCGGACATTTTTGAGTATATTGAAGAGCTAGAGTTTGATGAGCAATTTGAATTATCATTGTTCGAAACCAAGTCCGAAAGAGCGGTTGACTCTACTGTCCACAATCCACAATTTCTTGTAGACTTGGAGACGGAAAGGGCTAACCGGTCTATTGATAACTACATAGTAGCTCAGCTTCAAACTCCAATTGCTAGCCCCTTAAAGATTATGCACACTCCTCCAACACCTCTGAGGACAAATCCACGAAGAGTGATGGCTACCCGTTTTGCACCTCTTTTTTTGCCTCAAGTTTTAGATGATATGCCTGCTGATTACCAAAGCAAAATCCCATTTTTTGACAGCACTCCTAATGGCATTACTGCTCAGCAACATGTGGACAGAATGGCAGATTTATATGAAATTCATGAGATCAATGCGGAGAATGTGGCAATGAGACTCTTTGTACAGACATTTGCAAGTGAAGTGAGGAAATGGTTCAGAGGTTTGCCGGCTGCTTGTATCGCTACCTTGGCTGACCTACAAAGACAATTTTTAAACTGTTGGGAAGTGAAGAAGAATCCTCTTCAGATTCTGGCCGAATATGAGCAAATCAAAAGAAACGCTGGTGAGTCGGTCCAAGATTATTGCACTAGATTCAATACAGTTTATAATGAAATTCCAGATAATCTAAGGCCAAATGTGGGACTAGCTATGTTGAAGTTCCCAGATGGTTTTGATGCTGACATGGCTTATCAATTGAGAGAAAGAGAACCAGCCACAATGGAAGACATGCAGAAGATAGCAATCAGCTTTGAAGCAAATCTATTGACCAAGAGAGCTAGAGCAAAAGCAGAGAAGAAGGTCACTGCAAAGGAAGAATCTTCCTTGGTAGATCAGCTACTTCGAAAGGTAGAGTAGATGCTTGAAAGAGTGAAACTTGACAAACCGGAGCCACAAGTTAGAAATCCTAACTTCCGTGGCCAGCAACAACCACAGTATAGAATAAGACACAGAGATCAGCAAGCCCAAGAGCCGATTGCACAACAACCAGTACAGACACCTTTGCAGCAAAATTTTGTATATCTACTGGAATCAGATGAAGACGGGAATGTAATAGGCGAATAAAATCACCTCTTTACTCCTGATGATTTTCCTACTTATCTCACTGAAGAGGAGGAGTATGCAGAGAATTCAGCTGCACACAAAGATGTAGATTTCATTCTAGCAAGTGACACCGGCTTGGAGGAGGAATCAGATGAATACCAAAGAGGCTACATGAATGCTTTGTCCGCCCAATAGCAGCGATATTCACTTAGAAACATAGATGTGCCGGTCATACCCATTCAGAAAAAGAAGGATGTTGAAGCGTCAAAGAATGATTCAACAGCCACACAAGGAAAGGAAAGGAGGCGGTTGATCTGGAGAGCAGCAAATCAACATCAGCAGAAACATCACATTAGCAAGTTGCATCGAAAGAAAAGGAGAGGAAAGAAATCCCAGTCAAAGAGGTAGAAAATATTCCCGCTTTCAATTTAGAGAATGAGATTTCTAAATTGAAGATATCCATCCCCTTGACTGAAATAATGAAGAACAACAGTTATAAAGGACATCTAAAATGATGAATTTGGACCCAATGTCCGACATGGTGAATGTCGAAGATGATCAACCTGAAATGATTTTTGGGCCAACATCAAATGGTGAGTCTCTTGATAGTGATGTGCCACCTTTTTACATCAGTTTAAGGTTGCATGATTTTGTGTTACATAACGCCATGTTCGATTCCAGAGCTTCTCACAATCTCATGCCCAAGGCAATCATGGATAAGCTTGGTCTGGACATCACCTGGCAATATCATGATCTCTATTCGTTTGATTCTAGCAGAGTAAGATGTATAGGTCTCATCAAAGACTTGGTTGTGAGTTTGGATCAGCTCCCAATGAAGAATGTTTTGATGGATGTTGTGGTAGTAGACATTCCTCCAAGGTTTGGCATGCTTCTTTCCAGGTCTTGGGTAGCGAAACTGAAAGGGACACGATAGCTAGATTTCTCCTATGCAACGATTCCAGTATTTGGACAAATGAGGAAATTGTATCAGGAACAAAAAATAAAGTACATGATCACAAGCAAGGAGAAACCAATAAATCATCCTATTAACTATGTACATACAGATTTAGAGTCTTTTGTGTTGTATTCAGATAATTTAAATGATATAGATATTCAGTTGGTAGAAGCAGATGATATTCCGGAAATAACTGAAAATTTCAGAGAATTTTTGAAGAAAGAAGAACAAGGACAGCAGAACAGCATTGGGCAATCTGCTGAAAGCAATGGACAGCAAGCAGACAAGGCACAACAAACAGATTTCCAGCACTTGCAAGAGGAAGAAGGTTTGTGGACCATGGATTTTGATGGAGCAGTGGGAAATGATGGCACTGGAATTGGAATTTGGTTACGCAGTCCTTTCTCCGCCCCTAACAAAGTCCCCAGTAACATGCGGGTATGCTCTTACAAGCTGGCTTTTGAATGTTCAAATAATGAAGTTGAGTATGAAGCTCTGATTGCTGGCCTAAAGATTCTAAGAAAGCTGAATGCTAAGAGGATTTCAGTATATGGCGACTCCGAATTGGTTATCAAGCAGGTCAGAGGCAAATATCAAGCAAAGCATCCCAGGATGCGGGCCTACCGTAATGTAGTCCTAGACATTTTGAAATTATTTTCAGAATACACCTTGACATGTGTGCCTCGTATACAAAATAGTATTGTTGATGCTCTTGCTAAGGCAGCGAGTAGTTTGAAGATCCCAATGAACTCTAGCAACAAATTCGAAATTCATGTCAAACATCGTCCAACCGTTCCAGACAATCAGAGATATTGGCAAGTGTTCCAAGATGACGAGGAGATTGATGATTTTCTACAAAGCAAAGGCAAGTTCAAAGAGACCTCAATTGATGAGGAAAATGACGATGGCAAAGGTAATGGTACAGATGAAATGCAGATCAATGAAATGGATGTGTTGCAGCTGAAGAATAACGTTATTCCCAAAGGCTTGATACCTCTAGAAGAACTCTTTGATCAAGATGATGTACCCCGAAAGCCAATATTGCAGCCAACAGAGAAGGGTGTGGAAGAGGTCAATATTGGAACAACTACAGATCCTAAATTTGTAAAATTGTCCAAAGCATTGCCGCCAAAGATCAAGGACAAATATATTAGTTTGATGTCTTCATTTGCAGATGTGTTTGCCTGGGACTATTTCGACTTAAAGACATATGACACCAATATAATTCAGCACGCTATACCCATCAAGCCCAGTCAAAAACCATTCAGACAGAAGTTGAGAAGGCTAAATCCAAAGTTGCTTCCATCTATTGAAAAGGAGATCAATAGGTTGTACAAATCAGGGATCATTGTGCCAATCAGATTTTCATATTGGATCTCTAACTTGGTGCCCGTAAGGAAGAAGATAGGTGAGATTCGCTTATGCATTGATTTCAAAAATCTCAACAAAGTTTCATTGAAGGACAACTATCCACTGCCCAAAATGGACCATATACTTCAGCGAGTAGTGGGAGCATCTCGTATGTCACTGCTTGATGGTAATTCCAGATATAACCAAGTTTATGTCCATAAGGATGACCGAGACAAGACAGCGTTCACCACTCTATGGGGAACCTTTCATTATGCTAAAATGCCTTTCGGTTTGAAGAATGCGGGTGCCACATTTCAGCGTGCTATGGACTTGGCTTTTGCAAATGAGAAGGATGTTTTTTTTGTGGTGTATTTGGATGATTTGACAGTGTTTTCTAAATCTGATGAAGAGCACCTATACCATCTTAAAACCGTCTTCCTAAAGTGCAGAAAATATGGCTTGTTGCTAAATCCAAAGAAGAGTTTGTTTGCCATGGAAGAAGGCAAACTACTTGGGCACATTATCTCAAAGGATGGCATCTGTATTGACCCAGAACGTGTGCAAGCAATTCAGCAAATCGATCTGCCACGAAATAAAAAGGAGATACAATCATTCAATGGTAAGATGAACTTCCTACGCCGCTTTGTACCCAATCTTGTTGAGCATCTAAGAGAGATGACAAACATGCTTAAGAAGGACAACCAAGTGAAATGGACAGAAGGGGCTGTAAAATCTTTCAATTTGGTCAAATTGGCTCTTTCCTCAACACCAGTTCTAGTCAACCCGGACTATACTCAGGATTTCATATTGTTTTCATTTGCTTCGGAGCATACTGTGGCAGCGATATTATTGCAGAAAAGAGATTATCATGAAAGACCCATTTCATTTTTCAGTAGAGCTATAAGAGATGCAGCTTTAAAGTACAACATCATTGAGAAGAAAGCACTTGCACTTGTGAAGGCATTGAAAGATTTCTAGGTATATATTCTACATTCTCACATTCTATCCTATGTTCCTAATGCTACTGTAAAAGATGTTTTAGCGCAGACCAATCCGAAAGGAAGAAGAGGCAAGTGGATTGCAGCCTTGCTGGAATATGATGTGGAAATAAATCCCACAAAGCTGGTGAAAGGACAAGGATTGGCGTAGCTAATGGCTGAATCAAACTTGCATGCCTTGGACATAAATCTAATCGTTGCTATGTCTGATGAGAACGATGAAGAATTGCCAATTCAGGTATCTGAAATGTTTTCTCTTTCTCCATGGTATTCAGATATCATATATGTGCTTAAAAATCTGTCACCATCGCCCGGGATGACTAGAAACAAAGCGAGAACACTCAAGTTGAAGGCTGCCAAGTTTTGCATTCTTAATTCAGCACTGTATTGGAAAGATCTCGGTGGCATTTTGTTAAATTATTTGGTGGAAAAGGAAGCAAAGAAAGTAATGGAGGACTTCCACCAAGGAGACTGTGGTGGTCACCTTTTTTGGAAGTCAACAACAAACAAAATTTTCAGAGCAAGGTACTATTGGCTGACATTGCTTGCTGATGTATATAAGATGGTCAAGCACTGTCATAAGTGTCAAATTTTCGAAGGAAAGTGGAAGTTACAGCCTCTACGACTCAAGCCTATAGAGGCGAGTGCCCCTTTTTAGCAATGGGGGTTGGATTTCATTGGCGAAATTCATCCCGCTTCTTCCAGACAGCATAGATGGATCCTCACAACCACAGATTACTTCACAAAATGGATTGAAGCGATTCCAACCAGACAAGATACAGATGCGGTAATCATTTCATTCCTCAAAAATAACATCTTGTCTCGCTTTGTTTGTCCGAATAAGCTAAGCACTGATAAAGCAGCAGCTTTCAAATAAAAAAGGATGGTAGATTTTTGTCACAAATATCACATCATTTTGGGTCATTCAACTGCCTATCATTCGCAAGGCAATGGATTGGCCGAATCTTCAAACAAATCATTGGTCAACACAATCAAGAAGCTGCTGGAAATAAATAACAAGAGCTGGCATAAGAGGTTGGTAAATGCACTTTGGGCTGATCGGGTCAGTCAGAAGAAATCCATAGGTACGTCACTTTTTGAGCTTGTTTATGGAGTTGATACAGTATTTCCTTCCTCTCTCGCTGCCTCGGTTGTCAAACTTCTTCAGGAGGCCGGCAGTGAAGAAGATCGTATGCAGAGAAGGCTGAATTAAATGGTCCACTTGCAGCAAACCAGAGAAGATGTTTTCAAGAACACATCCAAATTGCAGGAGAAAATCAAGAAAATTTATGACAGAAAGGCAAAGGTGGATAAATTTTAGGTGGATGATGTGGCACTGAAGTGGGATGTAAGGAATAAGGAGAAAGGCAAGCACGGTAAGTTCGAGAACCTCTGGAAAGGTCCTTTCAAGATTACAGCATATCGGGGGCAGAATGCCTTTCTTCTGAAGGAAATAAACGGAGAAGATTGTCTAGGAGGGCTGATCAATGGTCGGATGCTCAAGCGGTACCATTTCTAAGTTATCAATGCTGCTTCCACTGTCACTGTAAATACCATTTTATTTCAGTTTCGTTAGAGTTGTTCAAGCTAGCCTTTAAGTCATTCAATGTCAAGTTTGAGTCCGTTTTTTAGTCATTTCAGTTTCATATATGAGTCAGAGTCCTGTATTATTTATCAAAATGATGACTCCATAGCCCAATGGATGAAGCCACTGTCTAGCTCTTCCAGAGATCTGATGTTCTTGGCACCTCCAAGGAGCTACCATCCCCCATTGGAGCCAATGTTAGAGTCAGTCTGGTCAGTTCTCCGTCAGAGATCAAAACTCTTTATGCATTTCATGTTTAGGTGTCCTGCTCCATTCTCCCAGCTGCATTCCACTAGGGGCATTCCATAATCTAATGGAGAAGGTCATGATAGTCATTCCCCCTCATGTTTAGCTCCTATTGGCTCAGGTCTTATGTCAATAATCATCAAAGTCCATGACAGTCAAGGTCTAGTCCTTTAAAGGACAAAGGTCATTTCGAGGTCTAGGTCTAAGAATTCATCAATTTGGTCTTTGAACATGTCCAGTAAATCCATGTAGGCCAGAGTGAGGCCCTTACACAGTTATGGTTCAGAGAGTTTCATCGTCATGCGGATAGACTTCAACTCTTCTTCAAAACTATGTTTTGAAGAAAAGGAAAAGTCAAACAGTGTCATTTATGACAAAATTTTGAAAAAATTGTCCCCAGTTGATCTTTTCAGATACAGTCATGGTTTCCGTGGCAAAATGTCTTGTCGTGCAATCCCTGCAAAGATTGCTGAAAATTTCATCATTTGAGCTAAAATTTCAAAGGGAAAGTGAAAATCAGTGTGTTTTAAAGTCAGCGAAAAAAGTGAAAAACATAACATTAGAAAAATGGGTTTTTGAAGAGGCAAAAATTAAACCCATCTCTTCCAAAGCTATATATACAAATTTTTATCAAAACCAAAGGCATTGTGTTATTACAAGCCCTTGAGAAGTGTTATAAAGGTGTGAGTGTGCGTTGGTGAGCGTTTGAGTGAGTTGGAGGTGGTTTTCGAGGGCGCGGTGCATATACCCAGTAGCACGTCGCACACAGAGGGCATGGCGCACATGCAGCCTGCCCACAGTTCAATTTTTCTAAGGGCACGGGACATACCCAGGGCCCGGCGCATACCCAGGGCCTGGCGCACTGGGCTTTGCACGCGGCGCACACAGACAAGGGCCAAAACAAGTGCCCAATCACTTCCAAATTTCGGTCAAGCCTATCAAATTGAGAGGTAGGCCTTACAACATCATTTGCTCATCAAATTTTGTCAATGATATTGTGTTTATTGAGATGTTTCAATGCGACCAAAATGCATAAAGTCAACCATAAGAAATCACCAAGAAACATGATGGCTAGGGTTGTTAAAATGTGTTGTTAGTGCCAAGGTTTCACTCCACTCACCTTTTTCCCCTCACCTATCATTTTTCCCATCCTCCCTTTATCATTTTTCCTAAAACCCCTGCCCTAAATTACTACCAAACCCTCTCCCCTATCCCTCCACTATTTGGTCAATATAAAACCCCAAACCCTACCCTATCAAAATACCCAAACTCCTCCCATATCCCTAAACAAATTTCTCCCTATAACCCCTATTCCCATTACATCACTCCCTTCCTAACACTCCCTGTTTCATTGTTCCCCGTGGTAACAGATATTACAAAGGCACCCAGCCTCACACCATCATCAAAAGGGCAGCCTAATCATAGTCCACATTGCAGTCATGACATCACAGCATTCGTTTGAGTATGAGATGGAGACACAAAGTGACTCATCCTCAAAAGAGCAGGCTCCCAGGAGACACCACAAGAGTGGCAAACATGTCAGGGATGAACCCACTACACTCACCGAGCTACAAGCATGCCCTCTTGCCATGTCATGCTTCTAGCACCTATCATGTTTTGAATTTTGTCAAAGGGTGGCAAATGTTAGAGTTCATCATGAGTTGGCCCGTTTATTTGTGCTTCATCTACA
>APFE031021816.1:487020-519039 GCA_000404065.3 Pinus taeda
AGGGTGAGGATGATGAACCTCCCATTTTTCATATGCAGGAACATAGAGAGGATGAACACCTTCATGCTGCATAAGACCCCCCAGCAGCAGCTTAACAGTGTGTTTCACTTTGCTCTTATCCAGATTTTAGTAGATCATCAGTTGGGATTGCAGGGCATTTCTTGGGAGGACTTCATCTCCCATGATTTCTTCAGCACATCACAGGTACTATCAGAGATAGAGCAGGAGATGGGTGGTCCTTCTCATCAAGATGAGCACCATGAGACCACTACCATACCAGTTTTTGTTACATATCAGAGAGGAAATAGGCACTTGTTTGCAGCAGCAAAGCGAGTTTTATCTCCACCCAGGTTGGAAGGGGCCTCGCTTCCGGCATCAGCGACATAGGTACTGGAAAAGGGTAAGAAGCTCGTGCATGATGAGGGGCCATCAGGTGTGCAGGAGACCGATGTCATCCTCATTCAGGATGATGAGGTAGAGGCAGAAAATGCCAAACTTAGGATGACCATTCAGGAGCATGACTCGGAGATCCAAGACTTTATACTCAATATGGAGAGGGCCAGATGGATCATCAAGTATCTGGAGTAGAGGAACAAGCAGCTTGAGGACCAGTAGGCAATCATGGAGCTGCAAAGCATCCATGAGAATCGACAAGCTGCCCAACAGAGGAGGATCAAGCTCACTACCTTGGAGCAAGAGATCAACAACGACCATGAGTCTTGGTTAGAGAGGGTCAATCTACACCTGGAGAGATTGCTGGAGAAGGCCAATAGGGACAAAACCATATTGAGGAGGATGGCTTGTCATTACAGGGCACAAAACATGAGCGTAAAGGCTCGAATAAGGAGCTTGAAGGCCAAACTGAGCAGAGCAACAAAAGAGGCAAAAGAGGCAAAAGAGAAAGATCGGCTTTGAATATTGGCTGAAGCTTTTGTGGTGCAACATAGTGCCTCTTAGAGAACCTCCAACCCAAATTTCAAGAGATTTGGGACAATTTTGGTCACATGGGAATTTTTTGGCACAAACACAGGTTTTTTCTCCATACGCTCCGCGCCACCGGCGCGACGCGTAGGATTGGGAGATCCAAATGAGAAATGGTTTCCATTTTTGGATTCAGAAGGAAAAATCATGACTACTACCACTCGGGCAAGAAATTTGGGCATGATTTGAGTCTCGAGGAGGTCAAAAACACCCAAAAATGGCCTCACTGCCCCTATTTTGACACACAAGAAGCAGTCTTGGGAGAATGAAGATTTGGAGGAGAAAATGAGCTCCAAATTCAAAAAATCCACTTGGGTTGGAAAGTAGACAGGGCAGGCTTTCCAACAGGCACACTTGGGCACATTTTGGACTCCTGCAAGTGCCACAAAACTGGCCTCAAATTGGCGCGATGCATACAGAAAGGGGCGCGGTGCATATAGGAAAAAAGGCCCAAAATGCCTCTGTTTCGCGAAATTTCACTCCCCCACTTTTCATAAGTGGGCCCCCTCATCTACACTTCATTTTTTCAGCACCTACGGTGGCTTTTAAGGAATTTTCACTCCAGATGGGCATTTATCCAAGTGGCAAAGGAAGGCAAAGGGTCACCCAAGCCATTTGTCTTGTTTGTGGCGCTGCACCTGTAGCTAATGTTTGGCTCTCCACCCTCATTTTGTAATGATTTGAGTAACTCCCCAACCCTTGGGCGTTCTATCTCTTCATGGCACATTCTATATATTGTATGCAAACTATTTGCAAAGGGTTGGTTGGCTTGTAACTTCTGGGAGATTGTGGGAAAGAACTTTGTTTCTGCATTGTATATTTTTTACAGAGGATTAATGAAAGGCAGTGGCTCTGTTTCATGAGATTCATGTGGTTGTGAGTGTAGCAAATGTGTCTCTTATGTTTCATATGTATCTTGTTAGGTTTCATAGTTCATTTGATATTCATTTCCAGTGAAATTTTCTAAGTTAGCTAAGATAGAATTCAATTTTATTGCTCTGCCTGTGGGAAAGTTTCATGTTAAGTGTTCATTCTTCTGTTGAAAAGGATTCATGTGTCCATGCCCTTTTCACCGTCTTAATCAATCTCTCCATTCCGCACTATCTTAAACTAAATTTCTAGGCTTTCCGCCTATCTTGCCTCATGAAGTAATCTGTGCCTTTATATTAAGTTCTTTGTTCATTGAGGTCCATTAGTCCCATACCATCCCAGAAACACAGTCATTCATAAAAATCATTTCTTGTATCCATATTCATTTACTAGCCTAAGATAAATAGTTCACTGTAGGCCATTTCGTTCATCTATCCACTGAGTGTGACTCGGAGAGAGCCCTCTCCTATTCTGGTAGGGTTAGCTACCAGACTGAGCGTGGTTTGTGGTTACCCTGAATTTTGCCTTCCTTCAGCCTAAGGTGGATTTAGGTGATAACAACACCTTTCTTCTTGAATATTTAAATAGTCATGGGTTGGTGCTGAGTTGGATGGAAGCATAAACTGGGAGACTTGGGCTTTATAAGTGGGTTTTTTATGGAGTTCAGTTGAACGAACAAAAATTTTGACCTTTTTGAGTTCATTTTGGAGATTGAAAATAGTTTGGCCTTTCTGCATGTTTCCATATTCTACTAGTTCTCTTTCTTTTTCACATGTCTGTTTTGAAGTGATGGGTAACTTCTCCTCTTTTTTCTCTTTAGGCTTGTGTCCATATTGAATTAAAGAGTCCTTCTTCTTTAGAAGATTTGGATCTAAGGGCCCTTTTCCCTTATCAAAATATCTAGGGGTCTCTTGGGGAGAAACAACTTTGGTTTGGTCTTATTCTCTTGACCTTTTCCTTGAGGACCGAAGATCATACTTGCTATGTAGTTGGGCTTGCATGAAATCTTCAAATCATTTACAATATTCACCTATCTCTCCATCGTTCACTGTTGCATCCATATCGTGACTGTTTTCTTGATGAGTTTTGATTTCTTGCTCCTGCTTTGAGAAAGAAGAGTACAAGTTCCCCTGCATTTCATGAGTGTCCTCTCACTGCTCATTTGGATAATCCTATATGTACAATTTGGGGGGGGGGGGGGGGGGATATGGTCAAGCTATTCTTTGCCTTCTATTTGTAGTATCTATAATCACTATCTTTAGTACTGTGGATTAAAGCCTCGACTAGGGACTTGAGCATTTTGTCTGGGAAGGATTTTGTTTTCCAATCAAGCTTAATAAATTTATGTGATAATATTTTTATTAACTTATCCAGTTCTCCAACTCTTCCCAAGTAGCAATGGAAGCATCTGGTAAATATTTGAACATTTTTTGGCCTCTCCATTAAGGGATTGTACAAAAAGCCTTGGGGCCACATCTAAGTGTTCAACGTTTAGATTCTCTAAAATGCACAGAAAATCTCTATACATCTTTGTGTTGGAATCTCATCCTCTCCATTGAATTTAGGTAAGAGTTTAAGGTAGTATTGTGGCATGGTGCTCAGAGGTTAAGGCAAGTATAATGGAGCATACTTGTTCAGTAGGAAGCCTGGGACCGCCATATTTACTAATGGAGGTGGTGCTAAATTTATCAGAGGTCTCTACGCTATGAAAAAAACTGAAAGAGTAGACAGGTTGACACTTGTGGAATTTCATATGTGATGAGTATGGCTATCAGTGAGGATGGTGTTTCCATTTCTGATCTCAAGGGGACGAGGAAACAAGAAGGAAGGAGTATTAACCAAAAAAATTTCTTCCTTTACTTTTGAGGGAAATATATTATGTATCAGATCATTTTCGGAAGGATAAGCTAATAATCTAGGAGTAAAGCCCAAGCAATGAATAATGGCATGCTGCGAGTTGGATGAGGAGGCTTCAAGAAATAAGGTAACAGTGGCATCAATAGCTGAGGTTTTTTCATTCCAAACTCTCTTGAAGATTAACTTCTTTGGATTAGATACGAATGGATTTCTCTATTGAGATGTATCTGAACTCATGTGGGGCCTCCTAAAAGGGAGGATGATATATTAAGAATTAAATAGTGGAGTCTCCAAGGTGATCAATCTACAATCCAAACTTTGTTTCTCACCTTAACAAAGGGTTCTTGAATGTTGTATCCCAAGGGAAAAATTTTGCAATTCAATCCCCAACAATGATGCCAAAGGATGTTGTCGATTCTAGAGACAAACTCTCGATTGTGAAGAGACCAGTTCCTAGTACATCTAAATCTCATGCCTCTCTTATAATTCTCTAAAGGATTTAAAATACCATTTGCAATATTTTTTACAAATTGAACTTAGTTGGTTCAAACAACTTCGGAAAGACACAGACCATGAGTTATTTATACATAAGAGGTATACAGTGATATAAAGTATCAATCAACAAAGGCCAAAATCACCCAAGGACTTACATCTCATTTTCTTTAATGTGAATGTGACAATAGAAGAAATAAAAGAAGAAACCCGTCATATAGAGCTTGAAATATCAAGTACTCTACACTTATATGGATTTAGAAAGAAATGACAACTATGTAATAGTAATGGATGCAAAGACTCACTGAGTGCATTTAAAGATCTAGCTTCCAAAAATTCATACAAGATTTTTCATTAACATCTTAATTCAAATGAATTTGTATAAGATAGGAAACATGTATGGTAGCTACTTAATGCAAAATTTAAGAAGAACAAGAATGTTTATGAAATTACAAAGAGAGGAGACATACCATAATCCTGGAATGAAGGAATAACCATTGAAAAATAGGTGGATTAGCGAACTTTTCACATATTTCCCATAAGGCTGGAGGAGGCAGAGGAGTAGAGCTAAACCTTTTATAGTTGATCTTGGAATAAATTAGCCTTGAGTACTCCAACCTGCAGCAAAATAGACTCTTAACAATCGCGAGTAATTGAAATTCCTTCTTTAATAATCTTACCATGGATGTTCCTTTTAAATTAGATATTTTCTCGTTAGATGACCCTACCTTAGTTTTTTCTTCTATCGTCTTATGATTGTACTGCTCCTATGGCAACAATTCCCCTTGAGGTCCCCAAAGGCTAGGTAACCTAGCCTACAGGATCCTATCGAACTCTTCATTGAAAGTAGCCACATCCTTTTGCAACTTGAGGAGGCTTTTCTCTGCTTTGTCTCGGGCTTCTTCTTTTGAGATTACGTTAGGGATATCCACGACTGCACTAATCCTGTTTGCTACATCCATTGGCCTCAACTCCTTTGTTGGCCTCTCGTTCATGAAATTAATGAATTTTAGTGAAAACGGGGAGTTCCTTATACTCATCTCTTTAGCATTTATTAATGTTGGTCCACATTCTACACTTATGACTCTTTTCTCATGTATCAGAGTTATATGCTGCCAATTGAGATTCATCTCATTAATGATCTCATCCCATACCAACTACCTGGATTCAAGGAGAGACATGTTCCTTTTCAGATTAGAATTTAGTTCAGTTATTTCTTGTGTTGCAACCTCCAGAGTTTCAGTGACATGTTCAACATTTGTAGCCAAGGCTTGCAATTGTTTCTCCTTCTGCACTAGCTGGGCTTTGGCAGTCTATAAGTCCCTTTGGGTCTTCTTTAGTTCACCTTCAAAGAGTCAAAACTCAGTTAAGGCTTGAGTTAGGTGATCAGTGGGGTTCTGGGGATCTTCAGGCACTACTACTACGCATACATGAGAGCCAATATTTTTTTGTAATTTTACCACAAATTGTTCCAAAAGAAATACCTTTTCTTTACTATCTTCTAACTCCTTCATTAGTTGTTCTTTCTCCCTTTCCATTTGTGTCAGCTCCTATGTTTGAACATGTTCACTGCCAAGTATCTTTAGTCTGCGCCTTAACTCTTGATTTTCCTTTTGAGTTGCTTGTAGGATGGCCTCTATTGTTGATCTATCATCTGGGTTTACACATAGTTTGATAATCAAATCATTATATGACTCCTTCTGTACATATATAGCTCGTGAGTTGGCTTTCTCTATTTTCATTGTATTGGAGACCTTGACTATGTATGTCTCTGATCTATTGATAGTCATAATATTTTTACCCAAGTCATTATACAACATCTCACCAACCTACTTATGTAAGTTGACCTTCTCTAAGTGAGGGACACTGGCCAAATTCAATGATACATCCAAGGTCTTGAATTGAGGTCCTTCAGGTAAGATCTATATTGATGGATGTCGTAGTCAAAACCTCATTTCATCCTTCTCTAAGTCCATGGCAGTCAGTAATCAAGTGTGACAAGGAGTATATTGGGCAACCATTTTTCTCTACAATATCTCTTTGATATTTTTGTTTCTCTCATGCAACAACATTGTTCTCAGGATCTGGAATGAATACTTCAGTTGTTGGTGAAGCAGTGTTTGTTGGTGGGTTCTCCAAGTTGATATGAAATCCTTGGTGATATGAAACAAACTTCTCTAATTGTACCCCTACTTCCTCCTCCTCTTCTTCTTCTTCTTATTCTTATGGATCCTGAACACTAGCATTTTTATTTATATGACCTTCCACTTTATTGGCACCCCTTGTTGAGTCAACAACCCTCTTTGATGATTTTCCCGTACTGACTGAGGACTCGATCTCCATCTCGGTATTAAGAGGCCATGAGTCAAAGTTATCTTTCCATTCAATTTCAGGCTTAGATTCATGCACATAAGTCAAATATTTAGTTTGTTCTCTCCATTAGGCAATGATGCCTTGGGGATCGTATTACCAAGTGTCACCCTTTTCTAAATCCATGGATTCTAGTAAGGCCTCAAATATTTTAAAATTCTACCTTGTGTTTACCACAAAAGGTCCTACTGGCTATCCTATTTTGAAGATGTAACCCTTCTCTACTGGTACAAAATGAAGCAGGTCTACACTGAGGATATGTCAGATGAACTCAAGGGAAATGATCCTCATTGGCATGCATACTAGAAAATGATATGGATGAAGTTCACAACCTTAAACCCATATTTATGTGTAATCCTCATAGATGTACCAGTCCCCTATCATGGCATCTTTGCTAAGTTGGAGGAACTCCTTCTACCGCGGGAATATTTTGGGAGGAGAGTTTCCATGAATAATATGGTAAGGAATAGCCATGAAGGTCGAGATAAATTGGGAATACCCACCTAAGCCAGGCCTCTTCCTCACTGTGACATTCCAATAAAAGAAAAAAAAAAATTGTTTCTTGGGAGAGAACACTTGGAGATCCAAACATTGGAACTCCTCGACATGATTATACAGGAACATATAAACAAGAAGGGAGTAGTAATGAAAATAGGAGGAAGGAGGGAATAAACGAATATGAAGGCCTATGGTAGAAAATAGTTATAGAGGGATTTTAAGTAAATAGTTGGGTTGTTTCATCTTATGCAAAAACCCTAAGGTGGATTTATTTACTATTTGTGAGTCATCTTCACCGATTAAGAAAACAATTGCAGTTAGGATGGGTCTAATAGGTTTTTAAAAGAGGGTTATTGGGAACAACTTCTTAGAGGGAATGGATTTACTTTCAATGGCAACGATTTCATTCAGGAAAGACTACTCCTCCTTAGGGGAAAGTGTAACTAAGTGATGAACTAGGTTGGCATTGGTGAACGACTGTACTCTGGGGGAGGTGGAAAAAATTAATGCCCTTTGTATTAGGGTAGGAATTATTTCCAGAATTTTAACCCTAAGGCAGAAATGAAGTATTTCTTGTCTTCTGTGTACACTTCAGCATACTAGGATACAAATTCAGGGAAAGGGTGAACAGACAGTGCAATTTGGAAATAGAGATCGGAATTGACAACCCTAAAGGGGTCTTGTTTCATCACGTGGTTAGAAAATAGTTCACAACAGAGGTCAAAAAGTGAATAAGGATAAGCAACGTCTACAATTTGACTCTCTTCATCAACCAAGGGTTCGAGACCAGTGGGCTTGACCTCATGGGTTATGGGGTTGTGGGAGAGTTCTAGTTCATTTTACCAAGTGAATAAACAAGAATACAGGTGTTCGGGGTGTCAGGTTACCTAGAGCCTGCATGAGTGTTCGAAAGTGAATTTGGAGGTGGTCCTTTCATTTAGGAGTACGCAGAGAGGTAAATCCTACACAGACGACCAAGTAGAGATATTGATACTTAGACCAAATAGCAGTTGTCGGGGAGGTCAATTTAGGAAACAGGTGCTTATATAACAGAAGGGTGCAACTACCCAAGTGGAAAATTTGGGGATTAGTGTAGGATGACGCACGACTGTTAAGGATTGGTCTACAACGATGAGTGCAAGTTTTGAAGACATGAACAAATCAGAGCATTTGCCTTTACCTTTTCCCTCTACCCTATACCTTTTACCTTTAAAGCCCTGTGGCTTCCAATCTTGATGAGCCAGTGGGAGGAGTCCATCTAGTGGGTGGTCCCCACCTCGTTATGATAGACAGTGCTATGAACGAAGTGAGTCTTTTGCTAGCCACTGAAATTGATTGTGACCATTAGATATGCGTTGACCTTTCAATGATAGAGCTCATTATGCGGTTATCCTTCGTACATGTGACGCCACCGGAGTTGGTACAAATGGGTAGGGGATGTGGATTGAGGGTGATTTGGTTTGGAGGAGTGCGCCTTTTATCTAGGGGAGGCTTAAAATAAATCCGCAAATCTTTGTATTATCAGAGTTGCGTTAAGTCTGAAACCCATTTCCGCAGTACAAATGGTGCCCTGAGTTAGATGCTAAAGAGAGATGGCTCCCTTTATTGATTTCACAAGATCTACATCATTACAATCCTTAGGAGAGGCATAGCAGAGTTGGAGATAACATTGGCTCCAACTGGGGTGATGTATTGGAATCAATGGATCAAGAAGCTACAACCTGATAATTTCTCCTTGGGCATGTAGTTCTTATAACCTTTTTTTTTGGAAAAAAAATATCAAGAGATTCAAACATCATAGAATATTTACATATAAACATTGGTATTTACAATGAATGGGGGAGAAGTACCTTTAGTGCTGCAAGTAGAGATTAAGGAACTAACCATTTACTAGTAGTTCCAGTGATTCTCTTTCCAAGTTTTCCATCAGAAAAGTATTATTTCCTTTTGCTTTAGAGATTTTGAAGGGAATGAACCATAATGGGTCAAATTTCACATGCTTTCCCTTATCCTCCCTTATAACATCCCACCTTAAGACTAAGTCACCTGGTTGTAGTGGTATATCCTTTGCCCTTTTGTCAAACGTAAACTTCATTTTCAACTGATAGTTAACCAAATTTTTACTAACATGTTCCCTACTTTCATGGAGTTTGACCAACTGATTTATTCTTCGAGTTACCACATTCGGTTCCTCTTCTGCATCTTGCAAAAAATTTGCAACTGGCATGGCCAATTGTATTAGAAATATTGTTGCTTTTCCATAAACTAACACAAAAGGTTACTTTCTTGTGGATCATTTAGGAGTCACCCTATTAGCCCATAGAATGAATTTTAGGTGAGAGTCCAAATTTCTTTGATTCTATGTGATTGTTTTCTTCAATACCCTCACCACTATCTTGTTGGAGGACTTAGATAGCTCATTTCCCTGAGGGTAGTATGTAGTGGAATTCCCAATCATGTTATTAAACTTTTTAAGAAAGCTGATGAATTTGGTTGACTTAAATACTTGATCTTTATCTGTTACAATATTCATCGAGAATCCAAACCTTGACAAAACAATTTCCTCCATAAACTTAATCACCATAGAATCAGTTTCATTTAAAGTTGGAATGGTCTCCATCCATTTCATAAAGTATTCAGTGGATGTGAGTATCCATTTATGCCGGCTATTGGAAGGAGGATGTATCTCTACTATGAAATCCAACCCCCACTTCCTGAAAGGATCTTTGACACACACGGGGATCAATGGGAGAGGTGATAGTTTCTACTTTTCGGTAAAGACCTGGCATTTATGATAAGCACAAATCTGAGAGTGGACCTCTCCAAAGAATGTGAGCCAATAAAAACTAGCCTTCAATATCTTGTGAGTTGTAGTTTTCTAGCTATAGTTCCCCCCACAAACACCACCATGAAATTCTTCAATTAGCTTGTGAGTTTCATTCTCAACCAAGCATAATAGTAGACTCCCAATGGGGTCTTTCCAATAGAGTTCACCATTAGATATGACAAATTTTGGAGCCTGTAGTCTTAGTGTTATGTACTTAGATTTGTCCATTTTTAAGGCGCACCTTAGAAACATCAGGTAATGGACAATGTTCTTATAGTAGGTCGATGTTTCATACTTGACACGAATCTTCTGGACCGAAGTTTTAATGTGTGACTGTTGTACTCCTTCTTGATTATTTTCTATCAATAGATTAATCTCGAGAACCTGGAAGTTCAATTATGATTGGATTTTGGCTAATCCCTAGCCTTTGATAAGCTTTGTAGGTTTGATATCTAAGTCATATTCCTAAATCTTAGCGATCCACCTTCCTCTTTTTCCCTCTTTGTCTCCTTGCACCAAAATTTATTTTACTACTTCTATTGGGACATATGCTATAATGTCTAACTATAATAGATAGACCTTGAATTCCTTCAATCCCTTGTGTTGGTTTGTATGGCCTAACCTAGGTTCAGAGGTGATTCACCCAAGAAACTCTCAGTACAATTGGCCCTTTCGGCAACAGTCTGCGGAGCGCGAAGTGAGGTTTGACCCAAAGTAGTATGGGAGGGTGTTAAAACTAGGTTTCCACATGCTGGGGATGTCTGATGAGATTTTGGAGGTCCGCGGTTTGGCCTTGCTTGCATGCCGCTACACGCCCCTATTAGTCCCTCACAACCTGTGATGTTGCCCCCGCGCAGCCTTGCTCGAGGCATGATCCATATTATACCTAGGTTCCTTCCCATTTACCTCGTTATTACCTTATTACTTAACCTATTTGTGTAAGAGTAGTGATAATTAGCAGTATATCCTACAATCACATAAGTGCGCACGATAAACAAAAAATTACAAATGTAAAGAAGACAATACACAAGCAGATGCATAGAAATTGGAATCAACTTCTCTTTATTATTATTCATTGCCAGATTTACAAACTTGACACCACCCTGCGCACTTAGCTACAGGGGTCCTCACACTCAGCTGCAGAGCCTCTTCCTACTACTATGACCCAATACACTTAGACTCTTACTCTATGCTCGAACCATTCGTATTCATCTATCTCTCAAATTTGCTATCTTTACAAGTTAGAGCCTCACTCTATCTATACAATCCAATGATCCGTGGACCATGGGTAGGCTGACATGACATTACATTGTTGAAAATTGGCAACAAGAAATTGCTAAAAATAGAAGATCTAAAAATAGCACTGCTAAAAATAGTAGTTTAGGCATCAGTGTTGGATTGGGCAATAGGGAATGAAAAATGGAAGTGCTAAAAATAGAAGTTTTGTTTTTAGTAGTTAAAGTTGGATTCCTATTTTTAGACAGTCCCTAGGCTAAAATAGGAAGTAAAATTAGAATTTGGTCTTACTAGCAGTTTGAATATTAATTAATTAATTCTCCATGAGTTAATTAGTTAAGGAAAATCAAACTTGAAGTCTTTGTGAGAACATGCAATATTTTCTCCACCGATTGGGGAATGTGTCCTTGATTTTCTCCACTGATTGAGGAATTAAGGGTGAGTTCTATATTGAGAGGATCAGTTGACTTAGTTTAACTTAGTCAAGTTCAGTTAGATTAATTTAACAAGTTGTTAAATTAATGAGATACAGTTTGTTAATGCTTGCATGCACATGACAACTGTTATTTTCAGATAACTGAGTATTCACTCATGGATAACTCATGCATGTCAATTCAGATAGAGACCCAGTTGAGATCAGAGAAGGGACAGTGTACTATCAGTTGGATGAATATTTTTCCTATGAAGGAAACTCATCCATGATGAGGATTATCTCCTTCAAGTTAGTGTTGTTAGATCATAGGTTAGTGAGTGTGTGAAGAGGCTAATTCACACAGGTGGCAGCGCTGGACCCCAAGGAAACTGCACAAGGAAATAGGAGGCTTGGAGGGTAGAGGAGAAGGTTTTGAAAATCCTTTGACTGTCTATGAGCAGCAAAGGGATTGTACTGAGAGCTGGATAGCTTCTGAGCTAAGGCTTTGTGTAATCTAGACTATATTTCCACTTGTATGATAATACAGAGATGGGGTTTTAGGTAGGTGCTTTCCCCAGGTAAATTATTATGTGTTAAGTGTGATTGATTCCTTCTTATCAGTTATATGTGTTCTTATTGATGTTGCTCATGGTTGATTAAGCTTCCTCTAAATTGTTTGTAGAAGTAGATGAAGTGTTTTTCTTTAGTACATTGCATTACCAAGTTGATATACAAGTGTTGCACAAAAAATTGTCACCTTGACATTCTGTAATCTGTGTGAGTCCATTACCACTCATACTTTCCTCCTTTGCAAGTCTTAAGCCTCAGTTCTTCATATCAAGACTTGAAAATAAGAGAAAGCCCTCAAAAGTCTATAAAACTCTGGTTTCGCACTTTCTCTTAGCATTACCTGCAGTCCCGTACCTAAAGGTCAGGTCCCTTGCACACTTGACCACTCTGTCTCTATGTTATGGTGCAGATCCTTGTAAAAGTAAAAAAGGCACAAGCATATTCTTAAAAACTCACTTTGATTCATATCTAGAAGCTTCTGGAAGGAATATTGAGGTGGCAAGTTTTCTCCCTTAAGGTTCATGCATCCCATACCTTAAGGAGCTAACCCCTTGATGTGAGGAGCTTATCCCTTTGAAGGAGGACTCTATCCCTTCATAGGTGGACATGTAACCTCCTTCCTCTGCACTATAAAATGAAGCATTGGACTGGTTACTAGAAAGGTTAAAAATCTGAATATTTTTGAGGTAAAATGCTGCTGGAACTTAGTCTTCCTAATTGAGCTTTTGTGAGGAGAGATTGCATACCTCTTTGATCTCATTTGGAAGAGTGTGAGGCTTGTCAAAGTAAAGGAGATTCCTATTTCAAACCATGGGAAGAGCTTGTTCAACATCAAGGCTGAAAAGGTTGTAAGGTTCTTCTACTTCAAAGTTAATACAAACAAGTTTGTTTTTCTCAATAAGCTGTGTTTTATGGTTTATTTTATGGATTCCTTGATCACCATAATGAACATGATTTATGATATTATCTATGCAGGTGTTATTTGATGTGTTTTTGTTTGTGATTGCAGGTTCTCAAAAGGAAACTCTTTTGGACGGTTGAAGGATGGTTGCTACAAACTAGCGTTGGACTTAAGGTAGGGTCTAAACACCTCTATAATTTTTGTTTATGAATCGTATATGTTTAGAGAAAGATAGATTTGCTTGTCCTGCTTGTTGCTAGATATGTTTTGATACTACAGAGATTGGCCTTGTCCGTAAGATCGATTTATCTGGCCAACAGATCTGACCAAGTGGATAGGACCCTGTCCATGTGTCGACATTTCCTGAGCTGCCCATGTGGCTAATTCCTCTTCTTGACACTTGTAACCTGTAAGAGTATGAAAATGGCTGCAGAATTTCCAGTTAGCTGTGGAAACTGGTTAAATTCCATAGCTAAAGAACAAAACCTAATCCAAATAACACACATAATGATATAATTTGAAAATCACTAAAAAACATATTTCATTAAAATTGGAAACATTTTATTACAAGGGCATCACTAAAATTGAGTTTTTTTGGTTATTTTAAAATTCCAGATCTACTATTTAATTCCAAATTTAATGAAATATGTGTTCTAAGATACACTCCTGGAATCAACATGCAATGATTTTTGATGACTTAGGATGAACTGTCATGGGAAAATAGAGGAAAAAGGGTTAAGAAAATGCTTGGAAAAGAGGTAGCTTTGGGGCTCAACATACCCCCACTGTGAAGCTGTTGCATGTCCTCATGCAACCAAAATTGTAACAATCCTCCTTCTACTGCATCTGTTGTGAAACCTATGCTACGACATCCAACCTCTTTTTCTTCTTCTTTGTTGCCACAGTCATTTTAGGCTTCCTCATAAGGCACCTGTATTTTAGGTTGATGAGGGACTTGCTTAGCTTTTTATTCTTTTTCTTCAACTTTCTATTTTTCCTCTGCCATAATCCTAAGTGCAGCATGGTATTGTCATGGATGATTTTGTCTAGTTTATTCTGTTGCTTGAGTGTTTCATTTTCCCTTTGAATATGTCTATCTAAGACTTCTAATTCATAGATGTCTTGCTTTAATGATTGAATCAGAGTTTCTTGTGATGTACTTGGCTGGTTAGATGATGTACCCTATTTTGCTATTATATTCTTTTGTTCCAATGATTCAATGAAATCATAAGCCTGTTGTTGTGATTGATCAATTTCTGGAGATGCTCTTCTTGGACTAGGCTCAAAGTCAAGTTGAGGAGAAGGGGAATATTGTGGACTTTGCTCAAGTGGAGTGTTTTCTAGTGATTGGGCTAGAGTGTCCCCTCCCAAGTCTATAAATTGAGCTCCTTTTGTTTGTGTTCTCTTCAACTTGCCTTTAAACCTAGAGCTTGTTCTTAGACTTTGTGAGCCTACATTCGCCTTTTCTATGACCTGTTTCTTCTTTCCCTTTTCTTTTGCTTTCTTGGACTGTTCTTTAATATGGATTATTTTTTCAGAAAGAAATTGTTCTTCTTCTGATGAAGGCTCAGGAGTCTGGTAAATTTCTTCAACTTTCCTCTTTCCTTTCTGTTTTGTTTGCTTCATAGTTTCATTTAGAGTTTCAGAAGGCAGTTCTTCCTCACTGTTTTCTTTTGTCACACTAGTAGGATTATCTTGAATTGTTAAAGTTGCTCTCTTCCTCCTACTTCTCTTAACTGAACTCCCCTCAGGTATTTCAGGTGGATCTTGGAAGAAGTTCCTAACCAGGAAGTTTTCCCATGTATCCCCTATGTCCTTCAAGTGGTTTTCAACCAAGATTTTTATAAGACCATGATGGTAAAGATAGGGATGTATATCTTCTATCTTCTTTTGAACAGTGGTAGACATTTTTCTTAAACTATTTAGCAGAAAATAAGGGATATTGATGATCTTATTTTCCAAGAAGTTCATTAATAACCTTATTTGATACATGTACATTGAGCCATATCTACCCTCACACATGACAAATTTCTGAATGATAAAGAGAAAACTAATCCACTTATCTTTTAATGCTGAGACAAGAATTCCTTTTTTGAAATTTGATATGTCCATACCTGGGTTTAGAAGAATAACTCTCCAGACCTTTTCATCAAAGTCCTTGTTTTTGAACCACCTTTCTCCATCCTTTGGCAATTATGTTGCAGCTGCAATAGAAGTCTCAGTCACTGAAAACCTTATATCTCCAATTTCCACTTCTACCCCATTGAAAGCTCTTGCAAATGTTTTGGTAACCTCCTTGTTATGGCCTTTGAACTTTTTGATGAACTTTAGCCAGCCAGCCTTCTTCAATGTTCCTTTTAGCTGAGGGTATCCTTCCATGAATTTGACTTCTTCGGGCTTTGTCCTCATAATGAGACCAATTCTGCCTTTTTGACTATGTAAACAACTCTGTAGATGACGGATATATGAAAACAAAAAAACAGAACTGTTATATGGACAGAAATGGAAGAAGACCATGGAGGAAATTGATGGATATGGAACTGGGAAAACACTAAGTACAAAATTAAGAAGGGTTTACGAAGCGAGAAGACTTGTATGGACAAAAATAGTGTGAAGGCTATAGAACTCGGTGTACAGACGGTTTGCGTGGAGGCAGAGTATTACTTGTGAACAAAACTACAAAACTGAGTGGAGCCCGAGTAGTTTGAGTTCATAAGAAAAGGTTGTGGGAGTAGAAAATGAGAATTTCGGTGAGGAAAATCCATATTCAATGAGCTTACGTTCCCATCATTAGCCATTTCAATAGGTGGAAGAAGGCTGTACAATTACGTACGAGTAAAAAGCAGAGATAGATTATGAGACCGTTAGGGATTGAATCGGAGGGTTCGTACGAGTAAAAATTGGAGATAGATTATTAGACTGTTAGGGATTGAATCAGAGGGTATGGTTAAGTTAAGACAACGATCAAATCAAATCATGAGATGTTGAGGAGTAGTGATCATTCAAACTATATAATTTATGCTTTATATTGCTATTTGAAATGGGTTTTATTTTCAGTTTTGGAATTGTACCTTTCCCATTTACTAACCCTTTGATTGCTTGCTCTTGTAGGTACTTTAGGTGCTGATGTATCTTCACAAAAATTCCTTATTTGATAGCTGATGTGTCTTCAAAGGTTCCTCCTTAAATACCTGCATTTGGTTTTTTTTATCTCTTCTAACAGTCCAACTGTTACTGCAGAGTAACAAGATTAGCTGCGGAATCAGAAAACAACTGTGGAATTGGAAAACAACTACTAAATTGGAAAACAGCTATGGAATGGAAAATAGTGAATGAAATATGACATAATGGATGAAAAATAGAAAATGACTGTATGAAGGGAAACATGGATCACTGGATATGAAAGAAGTATTGAAATAAATTTTACTGATGGAATGTGGTAGTGAGATTGAGTGAACTTTGTGGAATGGAATTGAATGAACAAACCATGAGTGAAATGAGAGACCTTCTTTTTTTTTGGAAAATATAGGGTGTCATAATCTTCTGATTTTCACCCTGTATTTTCTATATAAGAATGCCTATCAGTGATTGATTTCCAAGCTTATACATTTTTATTATTTATTTATTTTTTATTTTTTATTTTTTTCAATGATGAAAAGAACAAAGACTAAGCTGGCGGAGAAGAATGATTCTTCTTTACTAGCCTCATTTATGAATTATCTTGAAATATTTTGATAAACTCCCCCTTTGAGATTGGCTTCTGATAAATCTTCAATCTATGACCATTCACAAGGAGAGGAGTCTGGTGCTCATCGATGGTTTTGATTCTTACTGCTCATTGCTAAAAACGTTTTCAATCTTATATGGCCCAAGCCAATGAGTTTGAAATTTTCTTTGGAAATCCCTGAACTTGGAATCAAATAACAATGCCCAATCTCCTTCTTGAAACCTTTTGTCCATGATGTACTTGTCATGCCACTTAGCTCTCTGTTACTGAACTAGACCAGTTCTTTGAACTGCTTCTTGTCTGATTTCATCAAGTTCATTTAATTGCTCCAGTCTATGCTTTTGAGCTTCTGATAGATTCATTCCCAACTGAATTTCCATATTGAAAGTTATAACTTGGAACTCAATGGGGAACAAAACTTCCTTTCCATAAACAAGTTCATAAGGTGTGTGTCCCACTGTGTTCCTCCATGTAGTTCTATAGGCTCACAAGGCTTCAAGAAGCCTCTCTGCCTAGTCTCTTCTATGTAGATGCATAGTTTTGGTAATGATTGCTTCAATCTCTTTGTTTGTGGACTTCACTTGACCATTTTCTTGTGGATGATAAGGAGTGGATTTTCTACGCTTGATCTTATAACCTTCCATAAGCTTCTCCATCATTCTGGATGTGAATTGAGCTCCCTGATCTGTCACAATTTCTCTTGGGGCACCAAAGCGAGTAAAAAGATCCTCGAAAAGAAAATTAACTAATGTATTTTCATTAGCAGCTAATAATGCTTTGGCTTCTACCCATTTAGTGACATAATCAATACATACCAATATATATTTTTTCTGCCTGGATGGAGGATTAATAGGTCCAATAAAGTCTAGAGCCCGTTTTTCAAAGGGTTCAATAAGTACCTAAGGTTGTAATGGCATCTCATTTGAGGG
The DNA here is from genome assembly GCA_000404065.3 of Pinus taeda. NCBI lineage: Eukaryota > Viridiplantae > Streptophyta > Pinopsida > Pinales > Pinaceae > Pinus > Pinus taeda. The sequence continues at coordinate 504,691 of APFE031021816.1, forward strand.
AGCAAGTTTCCCTGCCCTTTGGCATCTATCGCACCTTCTGACATATTCCTTTGTATCTTTGAAAATGGATGGCCAATAATATCCTAAATAAAGGATTTTATAAGCTATCCTTTTGTCAGCAAAGTGTCCACCGCATGTCTCATCATGACATGCTTTAAGAATATCAGACATTTCATCTTCCTTGACACATCTTCTGATCACAAATTTTGGCCCTGTTTTATATAATTCGTTAGAAATCCATGAATATCTTGAACTATCTTGAATAATATTTCTTCTTTCCTTAGTAAATAAATGTGGAGGTAACTTCCCTGTAACCAAATAGTTAGCAATGTATGCAAACCAAGGAGTTCAAGTAGTTACTGCAAATAAATATTCATTAGGAAACTTATCCTCTACCAAAGAGTCTTCTTTGATATTTTGAATCCTAGACAGGAAATCAGCAGTTGTGTTTTGTTTTCCTGGTCTATCCAATACAATAATATTGAATTCTTGTAAAAGTAAAAGCCACCTTGTGACTCTGCCATTAGTAATAGGTTTCTTTATCAAATATCTAATTGCAGAGTGATAAGTATGAACAAAAGTTTCATAGCCGGTTATATAATGTCTAAACCTTTTTATTGCATGAACAACAACTAAGAACTATTTTTCAGTCACAGTATAATTCAACTCAGTGGGAGTTGAATTCTTACTTGTATAGTAAATGGCATAAAGAATCAAGTCTTTTTGTCCTAGTACATCTCCTAGAGCTGTATCTAAAGCATTTGTAGCAATATGGAAAGGAAGTTTCCAGTTTGGTCCTCTTAAGATAGGTGCTTCAGATATTTTTGTTTTCAAGGCTTCATATGCTAGTTGGCAATCAGGTTTCCACTTGAATTCACAATCTTTTGTAAGCAGTTTGAAGAGTGGAGATGCTAATTTAGTAAAGTTTTCTATGAATCTTCTGTAATATCCTGTAAATCCTAGAAAACTTCTAACATCTTTTTGACAATTTGGAATAGGTAACTTGGAGATGACTTCAACTTTAGATTTGTCTACTTTAATCCCATCCCTTGAAATATGATGTCCTGAAACAATACCTTCCATAAAAATCATAAAGCATTTGTCATGGTTTAATGAAAGGTTTGTTTCTTTACATCTTTTAAGGACTTTTTCCAAATTTTCCAAGGCTTCTTCAAATGTGTTACCATAGACTGTAAAATCATCCATATACACCTCTACACAATCATGTAGCAGATCAGAAAAAATTCCTAGTACTACTCTTTGGAATGTTGTGGGTGCATTACATAATCCAAAAGGAAGCACTTGATAGGCAAAAGTTCCCCATGGACAAGTAAATGTGGTCGTATCTTGATCTTCAGGTGCTACCTGAATTTGATTATAACCACTAAAACCATCCAAAAATGAAAAGTACTTTTTACCTACTAGTGTATCTAATACCTGATCTATGAATAGCAAAGGAAAATGATCCTTCAAGGTTGCTTTATTCAATTCTCTATAATCAATGCACACCCTCCATTTACAATTCTTTTTAGGCACTAATACCAAGGGAGAAACCCATTGGCTATCTGATATTGGGTAAATGAAGTTCACATTGAGTAGTTTTTGGAGCTCTTCTTTCACAATCTCCCTAATATTTGGATTCATCCTTCTCTAAGGTTGTTTGATTGATCTACTATTTTCCTCAATATAGATAGGATGGATACAAGTCTTAGGGTCAATACCTTTTATATAAGTATACTCCCATGCAAATGCAGCATAATATTTTTGTAAGATTTTGGTTAGCTCCTCTTGTTGTAACTTCTCCAAGTTTCTGTTGATATTTAATGTTTTGCCTGGAAAAATTTCAATCGCAAAACTGCCAAACTCTTACATGGAGTAAAGAGACATCTGCCTAGATGACAAGTATTCAATATCAAAATCTAACTGAAACTGTGTATGATCATAATATGAAGATGTTTCAAAATTTCCTAATGTTTTTAAAATTTGACTATCCTCACTAATTTCTGATATAGTAAAGACAGGCTGTATAACATCTTCATCATCGACCCATTCATTGTCATCTACTTCTGTAATTGCTTTTTTTGAAGGATACAAAGTAAATTTCTTTGTTGAACTACCATAAAAAATGTACATGTCACCAGATCTACAACTAATAAAAGCATCAGCTATAGCTAGCTAAGGTCTTCCTAAGATGAGGGGGTGTCCTCCTAGATTATTCTTCAGAGTCAAAATCATAAAATCCACAGGATATTCCCAAGAATCTAAGGAGACTGCAATGTCTTCTAACACACCATCTGGTTTAATTACTGATCTATCTACAAGCTGCAGTAAGGTAGGTGTATAACAAAGATTACGAAGTTTAAGCTATTGCATAGTCTTTCTACTCATAATGTTTATAGCTTCTCCTAAGTCAATTAATGTATTTGGAATTTCAATCCCATTTATATGTGTCTTGATAATTGGGCTTCTTGGATCTACATATTTCTACATGGTAATCTTTCCCATCATGATATCTGTTATTTTCCCTACTAGGTGGATTCCTTTTATGTCTCTTGGTTTCCTACTTGGTCTTTTGATACTCAACTCCTTTATTGTTTTTTCTAGAATAGGAATGTACCTAACGGCATGTAACAAGGGAATCTTGATACATACATTCTTTAATTCATCTAGGAAATCATAACTAGGCAACAAGATCTGTTTTTCCACTCCTCTGTCAATTTGTAATCTCTCAGGAAAAGGAGGCGTGGATGGAGATACAGGTTACTCAACTATAGGAGTTGTGTGGGTTGATTCTTTTTGTTTTTCTTCTTGAATATTTGAGTTTTGAGGAGATGTCTCCTTGAAAATTTTATTGACTTTCAAAGAGTCTTCCTCAGAAGCATCTTGCTCTTGAATATCTATAGAAGGTTTTTCCTTTTCTAAAACCCTACCAAATCTAAGTTGAACATCATTAAGATCTAGAGGAATAATCAAGTAAGTAGGAAATTTTTGTCCTTCTACCATGTAAGCATTCTTAGGGCTTTTATTATTGGGGTTTGGTAATGGTTGGGCTGGTAGTTGATTTGGCTTTTTTTGAAATGGAAGTAAGAGTTGACAATTTTGAATTTGTTCAGGAAGTTGTTGTGGTGGAAATGGCAATGAAAGATGAGGGCTTTGATTTGGAAGTTGTGGTTGTGGATTTTTCTATTGGTTTGGTGGGGGAGGATAGCTCTGATAAGATGGAGGATATTGATAATATTGAGCAAATCTGCCATAAGGACTTTGTACCCCTTGTGCCCATGATTGAGATTGATACTGATTTTGAGGTTGAGGCCAAGGTTGTTGCCAAGAATTCCAATTTGGTGGGGCTTGAAAATTCATTGGATTGTTAAATCCTTGATTTTGTTGCCCTTGCCAAGGTTTCCTTGAAACAAAACAAAGAGGTTCTATATAATTTGGAACTACCTCTTCTTGAAAGATAGCCTTAAGACCTGGGATTGAAGGACAATACTTGGTCTCATGACGTTTTGAGAAAATCATACAAGTTTCTACAACTTTTGCATCTAAGGGGCATTCCCTTAGAGCATGTTTCTTCTTGCATTTTGGACAAAATGTGGCTAAAGCATCAGCTTTTGTTTTCTTCTTAGTTTGGATTTTGAGGGTGTCTAGCTACTCACTAAGGCTCCTTAAAATATCAATTTTGAATTCATCAAGCATATTTCCAATTTCTGCCCTACTTACAGTTCCAGTTGCAGATTTTTTAGCTCTAATAAGAGAAGGATCTCTAGGCCCTCTCCTAGTTTTAGATTTCCCTCTTGAGATATGGACACATAGTTATGCTATGTCATTCAATGGTAGTTGAGAGATGTCTCCCTTCCCCATCATATTTAAGATATCTATCCATTCATCTCTAATGGCTTTCAACAAATGGGATTTTAAGGTCTCCTCATCTAAATTGTTCATTTTTTCTCTTTTCAAGTTGTATTGAAACCTCTTAAGAAAATCTTGTAGGTTCTCATCTTCCTTTTGCATCATTTTGAACACCTCATCCTTATCATTGGTAGGCATACAATAATCCAAGTATCTATCCAAAAATGCCTGCCTCATATCATTCCAAGTCCTAATGGATTGAGTGACTAATCCCATAAACCATTATAAAGTTTCCCCTTTCAGTGTTGAAGGGAACAATTTGAGTTTTTGAGAGTCTTCTAAATAGTCATAGGTCCGGCATAAGACTTCAAACTCAAACAAAAATGTTTCAAGATCCTCACTTCTTAACCCATATAAGTTTGGGAGGATGGATGGTCAAATGTTTTTCATTGTTGTATGGGTTTCCTCACCTACTATAGGGAATCCAAATGAGTTATCTCCTTCCCTATTTCCTCTACCTCCTCCATTGTTACCTCTACCTCCTCCATTGTTTCCTCTACGTCTACCTCTACTCCCTCCTCCAAATAGTGAAAATTATCCTTCTTGTTCTTCTTTTGTCATGGTAGTTTCTTCAAAACCTTTTGGTTCTTCTAAAAATGGCTGACGAGAGAGAGTTTATATTTCCTCTTCTTCTCTAGGTGTTCCTACTTATTCAACTATAATAAGCTCCCCTATAGAGGTGAAAAAGTGTTCTTCTCCTAGATCTGGTTTGCTAGATGAAGTGGGAGAATCTTCTAATTGAGTTGTTGTCCCTTGAATTCCAGGAATCCTAAGGCTGGGAGTATGAGTTTGGGATGGAGGTGTATTATTTCTAATCCCTGGTTAAGTAGTTGGAGTTGTGAAAATCGAACTTTTGCCCCTAGCTATAAATCTTCCCCTAGAATCTCTTTCTCTATGAATGAAATTTTTTGTTCTTTTTGATGTTTTTAATTGAACTGATAATTCTTTTTCTGATCCTCCAGATCACACTAAGTGCAAGAGGAGATCATACTCTAGAAATTATTAATTCCTTCTTCTTTTTTATGAATGTAAGAGATAGGCCACCTAGTTACACTTCCCCGGCAATGACGCCAAAATGTTTAGTCAACTTAGTGTCCTAAATTGCTACATAACTTATCAATCTGGGAGTCGTAAACTAATGAAGTGTAGTGCACTATATGTGCTATATAACCCTTGTATTACCTCACTATTTTCAATTTTATGTTGTTTTGGGGTTTTGTTCTGTTAATCTCCTAGAGTGCTACAATGTAATTGAAACCCTAATTTGTTGCTAAGGTGAGAGTTTAAAGGTTCTTTTTAGATCAAATTTGGATATGGAGTTGTCAAGAAGATAAAGACAAAGCTGATTCTCTTCCTTGCGTAATGTTCCCAAAAGTATGAGCTTAAAAGACTCTTAAACTATTGTCTACAAAATCAAAACTTGAATAAGAAAGTGAATATGAAGCTACATAAATCAAACTAAGAATGAAGTACTAGAAATGAAACTACTACCTCTGCTATCCATTGTAACTGCAAAATTAAATTCCAATAAACTACTACAATTGAAATTAAAGGCAAGAGTAAAACTTGAAAAACTACTTTTAAACTAGCCAATAATCTCATCCATAATCATAACATTTCACCAATGTCACTAATTAGCCTGACAATCAGTGATCAACTAAAGGCTCTAGAAACATCATTATATGGTATGAGAAAATTACACTAAACTATCTAATGCTACACTAATGGAAAGCAAGTCATCTCATTCATAATCATAACATTTCGCCAATAAACCTTTAAATCAGTTATTAACTAAAGGCTCTGGAAACATCATCATATAACATGAGAGAACGAAAAACTATCTAATGTTACACTAGTGAAAAGAAAGTAATCTCATTTATAATCACAACATTTCGCCAATTTTGCCAATAGACCTTCAAATCAGTTATCAACTAAAGGCTTTGGAAACATCATCATATAACATGAGAGAACGATATTAAACTATATTAAGCAACAAAAAAAAAGGTTAGCAAACAAATCCCATTCATAAATTTCATATTTCACCAATTTTTCTCTTAAGGAACTTAAGGCTCTGGAAACATGTACTTATGTAATGAGTCTCCTACTAAGCACAAAGCATAAACAATTTTGAATTGAAATCTAAAGCACATTAGAAGGAGTTAGTCTCAAAAATGCAAGTTAAAAAATACAAATAAGCTCAAGCATAAACTAATTCAAGACCTACTACTACTCTAGAATGCATTTATTGAATTAGTGACAGGCTGAAATATCTATACAGGGTTAGAACGATTAGGAACATAAGCAAACACAATTGATATACAGCTGGAACGAAAAGAAACATAAATAAAAAAATGTACAGAACAAAAAGAAAGAACCTCAGCTACGTAGGGGCCCTCTGCACAACATCATTTTAACACGTAGAACTTACTTCAACGCACTCAAACAACCATATAAAAACAGAGTCTTATATTATGAAAAAATGAGTAGGGTATCTCTCGTCCATAGAGCAGAATTTACACTATGCAAATAACATAACAATGTTCACTAGTCTGCATTACAAAACGTTAGAATTTATAGAGGAAATTTCTAACTGTTCTAAGAGGAAATTCTTCAGTGCTGGACACATGAACAGGACATGTTTCCGCAGGTTTAGCCTCCCGGTTGCTACAGGTAATAAATCTATGCATGGTGGATGTTGGATTTAGTTACGCAGGTGGCGTGTAGATGGTGAAACAAGTCCACAAGTTCAGGAACAACTTCAGACTCTTCCTACGTGTAGAAACAGAGTTCTAACTAGCATAGAACTCCTCCGTTGACTCCCCTTTGACTGGGGTCTTTCCTTCCTGATCTAACCAAGTGGATAGGACCCTGTCCATGTGTCAACATTTCTTGAGCTGCCCATGTGGCTCATTCCTCTTCTTGACACCTGTAACATGTAAGAGTATGAAAATGGCTGTGGAATTGCCAGTTCGTTGTGGAAACTCGTTACATTCCGTAACTGAAGAACAAAACCTAATCCAAATAACACATAACGATATAATTTGAAAATCACTAAGATACACTCCTGGAATCAACATGCAATGATTTTTGATGACTTAGCATGAACTGGCATAGGAAAATAGAGGAAAAAGGGTTAAGAAAATGCTTGGGAAAAGAGGTAGCTTTGGGGCTCAACAACAATCCTTGTTGTATCTAAGGTATGTGATTGGTGGAGGAGAGCTGAAGATATATCCTTCCAAGATGGAGGCCATCATGAAATTTTTGTCTCCTACTAATGTTTATCAGGTCAGGAGCCTTATTGGGGCAGCACAGTACCTAAGGAAATTCATAGCCTCATTTTCACTAGTAACATCATCGCTCCTCGCCATAATAGCAAGTGGAAAGAGTTTCCAATGGGGAAAAGGTAAACAGAAGGCTATTGAGGAGTTATGGAAGAAGATCAGTCAAACACTAGCTTTGGAATTACCAAACTTGCAGCGGCTCTTTGAAGTGGAGGAGACAAATGCGAATGGGTATGCTACATGAGTTCTCTTGAGGCAAGGAGGAAGGCATGTATGCTACCATTCTGAAGTATTTCATGGGGAAGTCCTTAACTACCCTACCTACAATACGGAGTTTTATGCCATGGTGCAAGCTATGAAGAAGTGGAAGCTCTATCTTATGGGAAATGATTTAGTATTCCACACAAATCACCAACTGTTATAGTACTTGCAGGCCTGGAGTAAGCTACAACAAATGAGGCATTACAAGTGGATGGGGTTTCTAAAACAATTTAATTTGGTGATCAACTATAAGAAGGGAAGAAAAAAAAAGTTGGCCGACATGCTTTCAAGGCCACCTACATCGAATATTACAACTTTGGGGAATTTTATGCACATGGAGCCATTCACTCATGATTCATATGAAGAGGCATATTCAGAGGATGAGGACTTCAAGGAGGTGTATGAGAAGTTGCAAAGTCAGAGTCATGTGCATGATGGATAAAACATCATTGACTACCATCTCCAGGATGGGTTACCCTACAGGTTGGAAAAGCTATGTGTTCCTAAAGGTGAGAGTTTGCACCTGATTAGAGAGGTTCACACCTCCAAGGTTGCAAGGCACTTTGGTGTAGGGAATACAGTGGCTAACTTGTAGAGGTATGAGTATTGGCCTAAGATTTAAGAGAAGGTAGCTAGGTTCATAAGAGGATGCATCCTTTGTTGTAGCAACAAGCTTAGAAATAGTAAATAAGGTCTATATCATCCCTTACATGTACCTATTCGTCCATGGGAAAGCATTTCCATGGAATTTTTTGGAGGTTTACCAGCAACCAAGATGGGACATGGCTACCTATTCATGGTATTTGATAGGTTCATCAAGATGTGCATTGTCATGCCCTATAAAAACACCATTAGCGAGCAAGAAGAAACAATTTTGTTCTTTGGATAGGTCTAGGTGCACTTTGGGATACCAAGGAACATAATTTCAAATATAGATACAAGATTTTTCAGTGCATTTTGGACTGCATTGTGGGACAAGATCTACACAAATTTTAAGAGATCTACAACATTCCATCCATATATAGATGGACAAACAAAAGTAGTCAATAAGACTTTGGTGCAGCTTCTGAGGGGATAAAACTAGAAGCATTCAAACACTTAAGATGAAAATATGGTATATATACAACATTCTTACAACAAAGCAGTCCACACTTATATATGAAAGTCCCCATTTGAGACTTATTTTGGATATTTTCCACCTCCATCTTTGGATATTGCATATGGTTAGCAAGGAGGAGTGAGGGAATGTCTTACAAGATATGCTTTGAGGGATGAAAATTTATAGATAAGATCAGGCATATCTATCTACACATACAAGGAACACTGAAAATGTCACAAAAAAATTATAAGGCATGGCATGATCAACACAGAACAAAGAAATAATTCAAGTTGGGAGACAGAGTATGGCTATAATTGAACAAGGAGAGGTTGTAGGGGCCTGGTAAGAAAATCAAGGCTTTGAGGTATGGTCCCTTTGAGATACCGGAAAAGGTAGGTGATAACACCTATCGACTTAGTTTACCACCATATATGCACATTTACTCATTTGTGAATGTAGAGAACTTGAAACTCTTTGAGCCTTCCACGCTAGATCAGGAATAGGAACAAGTCCTACCTTCTATGGAGGATTTGGTACCAGACGGTTAGGCAAACTTGACAGAAGATACAATTTTGTAGGATAGCTCCAAAACTACAAGACAAGGACAACACAACCTTTGGAATATTGGGTTGAAGGGAGAACTTCTAGGAAAAGCTAAATGGTACACTAGAGAGAAGGTGGAAGAAAATTTTCCTCACCTCGTTCAGTAAAAGCTCTTGGGGACCAAAAGCCTCCCAAAATAGGGTGGCGTGGTCTAGATTGGATCATTATATTGTTTATTATCCATATTGGTGCATTCAAAGTAGAAAATGTGGAGGAATCATCTCACATGATTGTTCATTAGGTGATTTTTGAGGTCTAAAACAGGTCTCCTAAGGCCACTAGGAGGAAGATATATTCCAATCTTTCGATAGCATTTTGTTCCATAGCTGAGCAAAGATAGGTAGGAGAGATAGGAGGTAGAGCACGTAGAGAGGGTTTATGCACTGTAATAGCCTACTGGCCATAGGAATTACTTCTTTTTCCCTGAAACTATATTTTCCAGATAGAGAAATTGAGCGAAGCGACCTCACCTTCTAGTTGGGGTTTCTCACGAAAGGGTTTTTGAGAACATATCTTGTGTTTTATGTGTGTGTGTGAGATTATTTTGTCGTTCTCTACTTTTCTGGATAATCGCCATTTGACGCATGCATGCATTAATTACAGTTAAATTTATAGATCTAGAGATTTAAATAAACTATAATGGTGTAGAAATTTTGAGTTTTAATATATTATTATCAAACTTGTTGTGTTGAACTATCCAGTGGAATATCCACGTCAGTTTATAGATAAAGTGTGCACTAAACGACATGGAAAAGGGGTGACATGAGTTGCACGAGGGTGTTGGTTGAGAGGGGGTGAACGACATGGCAGTTACCAACGATGGTAGCATGGGTGGCACAACGGATGAAGCGCCTAGGCTAGTGTGTGCCCGCCTAGCGAAGGGGCAGCTCCACGCCCATGAGCAAGTCAGCCCAGGGGTGCACACAATCATGAAGGGACATCCACGAAACTTAAAGGTCACATCGACAATGGAAGGGGAATTGACCACCATGAAAAATAGAAGGAATCAAATTTGTATGTATTGAATAGAGGCACTTGACCAAATGGGTAGAAAAGCAGCTCAGAAAACAAGAAGAAGTGTGAAGTATGCAATATCGCAGAGTGGAAAATTTTGCGATATCATTGAGGGCACGAGTTTTTGATATCGCTAAAACTCATGGAGGTCACACATCGCAGAAAAAGGTAGCAAAGGAGGGCATAGGAAAGGTGGGGCTTGCCCAACAATCCAAGTGACTTGGGAGAATTTGTTGGGTCTTTTTTGGGGTGAAGAAGTTGGGGTTTCTAGGTAGGTCCAGTATGCAGGGTAGGACTGCATGACTCGGGCATAATTGAGTGGACAAGTTTGCTGGTTTGGGCCAGACAACTACCACACCTTTGTAGCATTGTATTTGTTGTTTTAAAATACCTTGGAATTCAATAAAATTTGGGGCGAACTACTTTGGGGAGTTTCCCCCTCCCATGTATATTGTTGTGTACATTGGTTTATGATTATCATGATATTGCACATTGTTATCACAAAATTGTATAATTGTTGAATGTAAATGAAGTAAAGTGCATTGAATTTATTTCCCTTGCATAATTTAAGAGAAGAACACTTGAAAGAAAAAATGACTAAGCATTGGAGTGTTAGCCATAGTCTGGGTGAAATTAGTTTAAGAAGAAGCAAAATCTCGTCGGTGCCACACAATGCCCATAATGCTTGTAAGGTGCCACAACATGGGTCGTGACACCTGATAACTGATAAAAGAAACCACATGGTGAGTGACATGGACATGTTCAATCCATAATAATGGGAGTTGAAGTGGTATTGGTTGACCGACAATTTTGGTCGATAGTTGTTATGCAAAAGCGCTCGCTTAAAAGATACCTTCCACATAAACATAAGAAACATCATCACCAATGGTCAAATTTTACATTTACCTATATTTCAATCCTTTAACAATTATTTATTGATGGGTATATTTAAAATTTACCTATATATGTATATCCACTTTATTTATTTTTCCATAAAGTAACAAAAGGTTTTGATTTTTCTATAAAATAGTAAGTAGTCTTAATAATAACTTTTTCATGATTAATAATGGAGAATTATTATGCCAAGAGGCTCTCTAGCACAACATGGAAGATATGTTGTAATGCCTAGTTATGTTATGTTATGTTATGTAAACATTTTGACTTAGTAAAATAAAAATAAAATAAAATTAATAATTTAATATTGATGCTTTTTTAGCTCCACGATTTGAGAGGGCATACTTTTCACATGGTATTTGTTATGATAACACCTATTTAAAGGCTTGAGGAATTCCATTATGGAATGTAAGAGTTGTGTAATCCATTTCTATATATCAATCTAATCAAGCATAACCTACATTATTCATGCAAAATATGTAAGTTTCAATAGTTTCAATTATTTTAGATGACAATTTTGTTTTTTAAGGATTCATTTATTTTGATTTGAATTGATATTAATGAATTTTATTTAATGTATGCACTATGAAGATACCAAGTTGTTCAATGGGAAAGTTGTAGGTAAAGGAGTGGAAAGGAGTTAATTTGAATTTATTTATTTATAAAGTCACGATTATTCATAAAATTTTAATGCAATAAAAGTATGCTTTAAAAGCGTAGTAATTTAGTTTGCATTTTTTTATTTCTAAATTCATGTTCATTCATAAAAATTTTATGGTTGTGTAACACTGAAATCATGCTTATAGTAAATAATCTAATAAGATAAAGATGATTATTTAATAATTAGAGTTAAATCATATTTTTTTATTAAATTTTTAATTAATAAAAATAATTAGCCTCTCTAGTATCATACGGTTGGGATTATCCATCTCTCTTAACTTAACCCAATAGAAACTCTACTTGTAATTTGAATTTATTTATTTCTAAAGTCACATTTATTCATAAAATTGTAATGGTTACTTAAGACCCAAAGTATGCTTTAAAACCATAGTAAATGCGTGTTAATTTAAATTTGTTTATTTCTAAATCACATTTATTCATATAAATTAATGGTTTAGTAAAATTGAGAGTATGCTTTTAAAATCATAGTAAATAATTTAATAAGATAAAGACGATTATTCAATTATCAAAGTTAACTCATAATTTAAAATAATTAATTATTATTATTATCTAATAAATTAAAATAATTAGTCTCTAATGTGAAATTATATTTTTTTTTCTTTTTGAGCTGAGAGGCACTCTACAACAGGGTGGATGTGAGAGTGTGAGAGGCACTCTACAACAGGGTGGATGTGAGAGTGTTAGATGTGTGAGCGTTAAGATGTGAGAGTGTTAGATGGGTGAGGGTTAGATGTGAGAGCGTTAGATGGGCGAGTGTTAGATGTGTGAGCATTAGATGGGTGAGGGTTAGATGAGTGAGCGTTAGATGTGCGAGGGTTAGATGTGAGAGTGTTAGATGGGTGAGTGTTAAATGTGTGAGGGTTAGATGGGTCATCGTTAGATGTGATATGGTATATGTGTAAGTATTACATGAGTGAATGTAGTGAAAATAATAATATTACTACAGCAAAAATATAGTTAAACTATATTTAATCGAGCTCATAGGGTATCTAGTGTTTACCAAATTACCATAAAAGTTCCCACTTTTGAATTTTCGAATGAATAGTTGGGAGAAATTCAAATGGATATAAATAATATTTACCCTGGATATGATTAATACCTAAATAGGTTTTTCTTCATTACCATGGACCAATACCAGAGGGAAGGAGAGAGAGAGGGAGAGGAGGGAAAAATCATAATACCATGGGCTAATACCATAGTTTATCAATACTATGGGCCATCTAGGCTTTTGATTATTATTATGGATCAAGTCTTTTAATTATTTTGTTACAATACCATCACAATTGGCTTATCAATACCACATTCTCGAAACCATAACTTATTTCAAAATCAAAATATTTTACAAATAATTTATTTTAATTTAATTTTATAACATTTTTTAATTAAATCTAAAAGAAAAAAGGTTATCATTACCTTTGAGGTATATCTAAACCCACCATCCCCATGACTACTAAAAACATTCCCAAGAGAGAAATAATAGTGACTAAGAATGATAGAGGAAATATAGTGCATGATTATTTTAAGTTTTTTATTTTTGTATTTTCTTTGACATGATAGATCCAAAATATAGGTTTAATATTTTACAACCAATTATGTTATTTTTTTTTTTTTTAATTTGTATACTTTCTTAAATAAAATACAATGGGATCATATTAAAGAGAGAGAGAGTGAGGTGGAGGGGGAATGGACTAGGGCAGAGAGACATAGAGGTGGGAGAGACAGGGAGAGAGGAAGGAAGAGAGAGAGGAGGATAGAGCGAAGGAAAGAGATGGATTTGGAGGGGGAAAGAGAGGGAGGGAAGAACAAGACATTGAGAGATAAAGGTGGAGAGAGAGAGGGACTGATAAGGGAGAGATGAAGATGGAATGAGAGAGAGAGGAGATGAGGGAAGGGAAAGAAAAGGAGAGGATAGAGATAAGAAAAGAAGGGGAAGAGAGAGACAGGGAGACATAGATATGGAGGGAGGAGAGAGGGGGAGAGTGAGAAGGTCTCATAAGGGAGACAGTGAAAAAGTTGGAGGGTGGAGAGAGAGAGTGTGTGTGATGTGGCGGGAGACAGAGGAAGGTGGGATAGAAAGGGAGAGAGGGGAAGGAAAAGAGAGTGGACTTGAGAGAGAGGGGAGAAAGAGGGGGAGAGAGATGGAGGTGGAAGGGGAAAGAGAGGGGGGAAGAAAATAGAAATTGAGAGAGAGAGTAGGTGACAAGGGAGAGATGAAGAAGGAATGAGGAAGAGAGGAGACGAGGGAAGGGAGAGAAAATGAGAGGATAGAGATAGGGAAAGAAGGGGAAGAGAGAGACAGTGAGACATAGATATGGAGGGGGGAGAGAAGGGGACAACAAGAAAGAGAGGAAAGAGGGAGATAGTAACAGAGTTGGAGGGTGGAGAGAGAGTGTGTGTGTGATGGGGGGGGGATAGAGGGAGGTGGGAGAAACAAGGAGAGAGAGGAAGGAAGAGAGAGATGAATTGAGAGAGAGGAGAGATAGGGAGGAGAGAGATGGAATTGAAAGGGGAAGAAATGCATAGAGAGAGAAAAGTGGAGAGGGAAAGGGAGTGACAGGGGAGAGAGAGATAGAGAGTATGTTTAGGGGGTGAGAAGGAAAGACAAGG
>APFE031021822.1:0-13682 GCA_000404065.3 Pinus taeda
ATAAAAATAAATTAATAATTAATAAAATTAAAATGTAAACATAACAACATCCATGTAAAAACCCTGATCAGAATGACTCAATCATATATTATATTAAAAATCCCTAACCGTAGCATAGTGGAAATGGCACACCGTATGTCTTCTAAACTACTAATTAGTAATGAAGATAAACCTGTACCACACAATATCCCAAGCTTGATTTATTATCTATTTAAAAAGCCAATAGAGATCTTGTTCAGCTGGTATGGTTTATGGCTATGAACAGCAAATAGCATTGCATCCCAGAGGATTACATAGCCATTCATGCAGTTTTAATGAATCTCCATATATGCACGGAATGATAAATCTCAAAATGCTCTTAAAATGAATAAAAAGCTTAAATTCCAATTTGAAAGAGAAATCGTCATCGTAATTATTATCATCATTATCACTATTTTATATCCTCTTTAAAAATCCAAAATTTTTATATTATTATCATTATCATTAATTTATATGTTTTTTTACGTCGTAGAAGATTACATAGTCATTCATGTAATTTTAATGAATCTCCATATATGCGCGGAAAGATAAATCTCAAAATTTTAGTAAAATAAGAAAAAGTCGTCGTCGTAGTCGCGCTCGCTGCCGCCGCCGTTGTTCGTCGTCATCATGGCCGCCGCTGTCCTCGTCGTCAATTTATTTCTCCTTTAAATCTTCAAACTTTATGTATTATTTATTTTCTTTTTCATCATCAATTTATATCTTCAAAATATCTATAATCGGAATGTTTTAATTTATTTTCTATATTATATTATATTCACTTTATTAAAATATAAACTTTAAATAATATAAAAAAGTTTTACATTTAATTTGATTCACAACTACTCCAATAATGTTATGATCTACTTGTGTAGGTTCATCCTTTCTTTACAAGGTATAACTACATGATATGAATATGGTGCTTCCGACTTATATTTGGTTTGTATCTACATATGGTTGGATGATGTATTGTTTATCGTTTGGAATGCATATATGATGTGAGATTGTATTATGGATAGTAGTATTAATACTTTATTATCTTATAAATTGCTAGGAGACTTTGTTTTATTAGCTTTTCTATAGGACAAATTGGTGCTAGAAGGAAGGCCACATGACAAGCTAAGCCCTCTATTTAGTCTTATATGTGTAAATGGCTCTTTCCCGAATCTCGCTCCCGGGGTGCTTCTCTAACTTATCTATTTTTCAATGTTCAATCCCCGATAAGCATATCTATCACTTGTTTCAATTAAAGTTTGATGGTGAGGATGGAACATCCATAACCGAACACATATTTTTATTTCCTTAAGTTCTTTGAATCTTACGAGATTGGTGATGAAAAGTTTGCTTGTGTGCTCCTCTCCCTCACCCTTGAAGGTTACATCAAGCGATGGTACCATTGCCATTAGCTTCCATCCATTCGTTCGAGCAACTCATCGGTGAGCTGTCACACACTTTTCAGAGGTATGATTCTCAAGGTGTGTTAATAAGGATAAATGAGCTAAGAATGAAACCTGAAGAACCTCTAGAGGATTTTTCTATTAGATTTTTCCATCTTTGTTTCGAATTTGCTGAAAGAGATGTCGACTGGGTGTATTTGAGTGAAAATTTTCAACAGATGGTTTTTGTTTATGCGTAACATCTTCAATTCAAAACAAATTCCGATTGTTATGAGTATCATGATAATTTACAAGTTACAGAGTGTCTAGATTTTACACCTAATCTTGTTTTTCCTATCTCTCTGAATCAGGAACAACCTGAAGCCTCTGAGGGGGAGATTTATTCTTGTGGTATTCCTCATCCTCCTCCTTCTTTGTTACCTAACAAAGTTCTGGTCAAAAATAGTTCAGATGATGAAGAGCGTTTTCAAATAGATGAATCAAATTGTCTTACTTCCCAAGCTCCCATATATCCTTTTCAATTTGAATCTGAAAAATATGTTGATGCAATATCTCTCATTGTTGATGAAACCCATCTTAAGCCCGTTAAACATATGCCTAGGTATATTATTGGATTTCATTCACTCGTCGATAATGACTCAAGTCTTGTCTCATATATAGTTGATTGTCCTATCAAATCCACGGGCCATACCATGCATGCAAATCCATTTCTCCCTCTATATGACACTAATGTGCAGGATGTGAGTCCTGGTCTGAATAGTGCCCCTTCATATGACCCTTTTCATCCATTATACCCAAATTTATTTCATGGGTCTACTACATCGTCAGTTTCTCCAAATATTTTGAAACTTTATCCTATTGGTGTTGGGTGCATTCATGTTCATTAGGGTGATTTCACACAAACATGTTATGAGAATATTGAATCTCTTATTGCTGATCCCTTCCATCCATAGTCTTTAACATGTGAAGAAGAAAACCTTACATCTCGGCCAAGTCAAAATGATTCTCTCATTGCTTCCTCTTCACTTTCAATCCAAGAAGAGACTTAAGTGTGACATACCCAACCTGATCAAACTGGTGGCTTCAATGATTATCATTATATTTAAAAGATATTCACTCACACCTCAGGTGATTATAATTCATACCCATTTGTTGATCCCACAAAGCCATCGAAGTTTGATGTTTCGCCTACAAAAGTTTAGACACTCGCCGAGAAGTTGAGGCACTTCAGTGTCTGCTGATGGTTTTGTCAGATTCTCACATTCTTGATGAGGCCCCTAAACCAAGTCAAATTGGGTTTCCACACATCACTCCCCTCTCAGCATCATCTTGCCAGTTGCAAGATCATCTCAGAAATCCTTTGATTTGGGTGAGGATTCTCTGAACATGCTTTTCCACCTCCTGGCAGTGGATATGCATCAACCTTTATACCCTAATTTGTTTGCTGAAGGCAGTACACTCACCACTATTCCAATTATTTTTTACTAGTTCCCAGCTAGTACGGTTTGTGAACATATACAAACAGATGATGCCTTACAATCCTCTACATATGAAGGCATGAATTGCCTAACCTCTTGTTTAGCTTAGATTATTCCAACTGCTTCATTTCATTCTTGGGAATCTAGAGAATCTGATCTATTGAACTACCAATCTAACAGTATTCATACAGCTGATCCAATAAACAATATTTTCACTGAAGGTTCTCATGGCACAACTAATGATGACCATATGCATTCACCTATCAATCTAAAAAAAATATCGATATTTTATGACTTGTCATTTGAAGGTTGAAAGATTTGTTAAGATCATGAGGCACTTCAACTTCTATTGATGGTTATGTCAGACCCTCATGCATTTGACAAAATCCATGCTAAACTTCAAACTAGGGTTCCCGGGATTAGGGTTTTCCTGCTTGAATCCTCTGGTATCTCAGTTACACCTGGAAAAAATTCCTCTTTTGAAAGTTATCAAGTTGACCATGCTTGATATCATGATTGGGTTGTTGATTGGCTTGAAGGATCTTATATAGTGGATTTCTCTATGAGCAGGTAGCATCTTTCTCTCACTTACATTGGATTCACAGTTAACCATGAGTGGATGCATGTCATGGATGGATGATTATAGATTTCATGTTCGTGATTATGTTTTCTAGGATTGGACTCCAGTTTGGCTCAAACAATCTTTTCTGGCATGGTTTCTTGTAAGTAGACATGCCTTCTTATTATTGTGCATGTTTTAGAGGTGGCCATTTTGGTTTTTTATCAATTATTTTTATGCATTTTCCCCTATGTTGTGTGCAATCTCACGAGACTTCACAAACCTAGAGCCTTTCATCCTTTGATGCTATGACTAGTTTTCTCTCACCTGTTTTCATGTGATCAAACATTGAAGTGATTGCTTTGACCTCTTCGAACATGTTGAAACCTTCAAAGAGCTTTTGTGCTCACCTTGCCCTAACATTAAAAACCTAACCCTAATGATTGTGTGAAGTTATGATAGTTACTCTAATAGGTAGCTTCTCTTAGAACCAGTCATCAAAGTTATATCCTGGATATCTCTCCTATGAGTCTAATGTATTAACAAGGAAAATAAGAACAGATTTCTCATGAGGAACCCTAATCAATTTGAGTGATGTGTACCCATAACGTAAACCTTGTGCTCAACATCGTCTTCAATGTTTCAATGATTGTTTTCATTGTTCACTTGTTAACTAGAGATGAGATGTGGAAGCTTAGCATGAGGGAACCTAAATAAGAAAATGTTTTAGTTTCTGTTAAACAAGGAACAACCTCTCTTGCTCGTAAAATAATTTGACATCCCTCATCTGCCCTAGTGCAATGAATGCCCAGTAATAAATGAAAATGCACACATGAAAGAAAAATAGATTAAATAAAGGATAAATTGTAACACCATCCTCCCATATCCACCCAAGTAACTATGCAAATCGGGGTGAACATTGGATGAGATGCTACTATGATAAAATTTTACCTCCTATGTGACCTTAAGGAAGTGGAATCGATGAAATATCACACACAGTCATCCAACATCATTAATAGAACCCTCAGGAGATAAGTCAACCACTCATACAGTTTGTCCCTAGGCCCCATTGCTTTTTTGAACCTCTGAGGCCATAGTGACTCTCATGCTATGGGCAAGGGAGTGACTAGAGACCTAAAGTCACTCTCATATGCTTGCATGCCAACAACTTTGGACCAAACTTGTCAATTATGTTGGAGCGACCTCGGCATTTATGCCACATTTTTAGGCCCAAACACCAGGCCACTACCCAGAGTAGAACGAAGGCTTGAAATCAGTAAAGGTATAGGGAAATGATGAAGCAAATGAAATAAGCTCAGTAAGACCTTAACCAAGCCCCTACTAACCATGACAGGGATTTCATCAAACATATTACCAACATGTAACCTACAGGTGTAAACAACATAATCAAGTGTAGGGAACTCATACATAACCAAGAATTACTATAACCCATTGCTCCCTCATGTCATTTTCTACATACTCATCTATTATGTCATATACACATTATCCATTCATATTCATGTAAAAACATGTCGAGATCCATACATAAATATTGTCATAAAATGTGCATATAACCAACATAATAGGAAAAAAAATACAATAAACATATCAACCATCAAAATCCATATATACACTAGTACATTTACACATGAAAATCAACAAAATAAATTTGCCATTAATCAATGCAATGAACCAACCGGAGATGGGACTACCGCATTCCACTTGAACATAGATTAGTTGAGTGAAGTATCTCCTCATCCAATCACCCCAATGCCTTATTCAAAGCATGAATGTGGTACTTATAGAACACATAAAAAAAAACCAATCAATGCAGATCCCAGCATAATTCTCTTCCTACGTGTGAGGAATTTGAGTGCCTCCTAGTCTCTCAAGATTTACCGTGCATTTGCAGTCCAGTCTAGGGATCACCAGGCCCTACAACGAGACATAATCTCCAAGCTTTACCGTGCATTCCATCCTAGAATAACTAGGCCCAATGGAGAGAAAATATACATCTTGGCTTTACCATATATCCCTCCATTCACTAGCAAGGATTCCTGGGCGCACCAAGGCTGACAATCAGGATTTAATGCAACCCACAGTCTAGTTTAGGGGTTGCTAGGCCAGTGGCTTCATGCATCCTCAGTCCGATTCAAGGACCACTACACCATGTGTTTGTTAATTCGGAGATCCACCCCTCTCAACTTTGAATCTAATCCTATCATCTGACATAAACCAAATCAGAGAACCCATCTCATCGAACTCTCACAAAATGGAAAGGCTATACTGAGAATACTATCACAACTAGAAAAACCCATGCCATGGTAGAAAATAAACACATGCAACCTTATGCATGCCAAATCTAGCAAGGGAAATACACATGTAAGTTGATACCTACAATGAAGCCTGATCTAGCTGCTTGATCCTACCTTTCCTTGCTTAATCTTTGCTTCCTCTTGCCTTCTTTGCCTTTCTTGCTCCAATGCCAAAGTGCTCCAAAAAAGCTCAAGTGTCGAAGGGTATGAGAGAGAGAGAGAGAGAGAATAATGAGAGAGCTCTAGAAATAATATGACAAAAGGTCAACAACTGATCCTCAAAAGGCTTTTTATGAATGAGGCCTCTATTTTCTTCATTTTCCACTATTTTCCTTGATTTTCCTCCTCTCATGCAACCTATGATCTTTCACCTCCTTTTTCTCCTAATTTGCTTTATTTTCATAAATAATTATGCGAAAAATGCCATTTTTCCTCTCCAAATCCTTAGCCATTTCCTTTGCCAATTTCCTTATCCATAAAGAACCAAATGAACACCCCTTAGAATGTCTTTCCCAACATTGAGCTTGGAATAAGTGTCCCATCAACCGTGGTTATTGTTTTTAACTTTTATTACATGAAATTTTCACTAAGGTTGTTACAGAACCCTCCCTCTTAGGGGACACCTTCCTATGTGTTTAATCATTCATATTCCTCAACAAACTATTGAAAGAATACATAATTCTCATGGAGATTTATAACATGTCCCGATGCAGTATTTACAATGAATGATCTGTTAAAGAGAAAAAACATCATGACAAAATGACAACATACCACATAGTGGAGCTTTATAATACAACTCATTACAGTATTTATAATGATAATCCTTCGGACTGCCAATTAATATAACACTATAACATCATGATAACATAACCACATGATAGCATAATAACATGACACCAATACCTCATAGTCGAGATTTATAACACAACGCATTACAATATTTACATCCTACACATGGGTACATATAGCAACATCACCATAAATATAGTTACTAAAACATATGCCAAATTATATACCAAAACATTTATCAAACATATACTAGTTATCATATCTAAGCACATATCAAAACATCATATAGCATATATCAAACCATGATAAATAATATACCAAAGCACCATAAGAAAATACCAAACCACCATAATAAAATACCAAACCACCATAAGCAAATATCAAATTACCATGTCAAGCTTCTTTGCCTCAATCGAAAAACACGGAAGGATACATTACCCACATCTAATCCGCCATCTCCCATGTAGCTTCATCGGGCCCAAAGTGCTTCCATTGCACTTTAACTTGCTCGATTTCTCAGTTCTGGAGCATGAGCACCTTTTTCTGCAATATACACTAAGGCACCCACTAGAATTCTCCATTTTGTTCCACCTACAATATAGACCATTCAATTGCATGATCAACATCCTTAACATACTTCTTAAGCAAGGATACATGGAAACCATCGTGGAAATTCACTGTCTGAGGTAGTGCAGGTCGGTAGGCTATTGGCCCAATCCTCTCAATGATATTGAAGGGTCCACAAAACCGTGGTGCTAGCTTGGCACATGAGCCAGTGCGTGAGGAGATCTTCTTTAGTTTGATGCACAAGTACACCTGTTCCCCATCATGGAACTCCTTGAACAACATGTTCATGTCTGCATAACTCTTCTTCTTATCATGTGCTCCCTTGAGATTCTTCTTGACCACCTGCATCTCTTATTCCATGTCTACTAACATATCTCATCCAATTAATACCCTACTAACCGGATCACTTTAACTGATGGGAGTGTTACAACTTCGCCCTTACAATGCCTCAAAAGGAATCATCCTCAATGAATCTTGATAATTATTTTTGTATATGAACTCTAGCAAAAGGAGATATTCTTCCCATTTCCATTGTTCATGAATCACGTACATCCTCAACGTGTCCTCCAATATCCTATTGACCCTCTCTATCTGTCCATCTATCTGCAGATGATAAGTTGTGGTGAAGGAAAACTCTGTGCCCAAACCATCAAATAACTCCAAAAACTTGGAAGTGAACTTCCAATCCCTGTCTAACACAATACTCTTCGGAACACCATAGGCCTAACCACATATTTGATAAACACATATGCCACATCAGTAGTTAAGAATGTAGACTTCATGGAAATGAAGTGTGCAACCCTTATTAACTTTTCCACAATGACCATGATCGAATCATGCTTCTTCTCTGTGTTCGTTGACACTGTGATGAAGTCCATGGACATGACTTCCCATTTCCATTAGGGAATCACGGTTAGCTGTAGTAGTCCACCTAGATTTTTACACTCTAATTTCACTCACTGCAAATCAAAACATCTAGCCACAAACTCTGTTAATACCCTCCTTAAATTCCACCGATAATAATATCTCTTCACTGGTATAAGTTTCTTCTGATAGCCCAGTGAACCTGAATATGGTTTTCCATGAATCTCCCTCAAGGTCACCTTATTGAGTTCACTACTATCTAGTACATATACCCTATCTCAGATATATGTAGTATAATATAGAATTTTAAAAGCTAAATGAACTGTTGAAAGGAAGCTTAAGGTTTCACTTGTTAATTAGGTGCTTTATACATATTAAAGTTGATGTAGAGAAGCATTCTTAGAGAAGATTCCTATGTATTTCAAGGCTTGGATCTGATGGTACAGTTCACTTTGCACAAGTATATGTAGAAATTGATGCTCCCCACCTACTAATCTTCAAACCAAATTTGCTGCTTCTTAATGAAGGTCCACTATAATCATGAGCATGTTTTGGTTGAAGATGCATGCTTCTAGTTCCACTTCCATGACCTAATTTCTCAAAAATATCATTTTAACTAACTATTGTGAACATGCTCTTAAATGGCAAGAAAATAGTGTTAAATGTTTAACATAAATACCAACTAAAAATTGATAATTTTGATGGCATTGACAAATCGAGTTTCCTCAATGGTTGGTGGGACCCATCATTTTGATCTTTCTCAATAAATATCCTATGCACTCTCTCTAATTGAAAGTGTTATTATTGCCTTGCATATTTAAACTTTATTCTTGGAATTAATTGTTAGGTTCTGAATCCACACAATTACCTACAAATCTCTTTACCCATGTGAAAGGTTCTTTGCTAGATTGATTTTAATCAACATGTGAATTTTCACACAAATCCTTTCTTCTTTCCTAGCTTGCTTTTAACCAACATGTGCATTAACACACAACTCCTTGATTTGGGACAATTGATCAAAAATATTTTTTTACCTATTTAGTATTATAAAAACAAGAGTGCAAAAACATAACAATATCGATAGTTTAAAATAATCAATATTGAGCAACAACTTTCCAACAACCTGAAGACTAAACCATTGCCTGTAGGAAACTGCAGAGTGCAAGACTAAGGAAAAACTCAATCTTTTCAATCAGCCTGAATTTTCCATTCCTCTTGTAACATTCAAAGGGAGAAACAAAAATCAATCTACATCCCAAACTCCCCAACCCAAAAATAAGCCTACAACATAGAATATTATCGCTTCTACCCACCCTCAAAATCTACGACATGGACAAGTAACATTAATATTACAGTAACCAATTAACTAATAGGTGTTCTCCATCTTTCTAATCTCATGACAATTTCTAGCTTGAGAATGTTGGTTGTGATTTCTTTATGAGGAATGACCACACGTCCATTAATATACACCTCATCAGAAACATGGAAATCCTCCCTTGATATGGTCATGTTTCCAACAAAGCCCATTGACCAATAGTATAGTGCCAACCAATGCTACTTCTACACATAGAAGTTCATTTCTTTATGCACATTCCACACACCATGACAGTCTTACTCCTCCCTCAATCACACTACCTGGGCCAATGGCCACATCTGGCCCAATCAAGCAACCCTCACCAATCTATGTGGTGTTGTCAACAATCACATTTCGAACATTGTTAACCTTTGTTGCTAATTTATACAAGGTGTTTCTTCGAAGAGAACCTAAGTAGAGCCTTAGACCAAAAATATAGTCTCTAGGTTGCCCAATATCTATCTAGAAACCAGGTAAAACCATAGCATAGAGTTGTTTCTCCTCTAAAATTTTTGGACACTTATTTTTCTATGGATGTGGGTCTCAGCTCATTTGGGTCCAAAACACTTGGGTTTAGAAGGTAGATTTGCACATTGATCTTGTTACCAACAAATACTCTAGGGTTCATAAGGTAGATTCCCACATTAATCTTGTTACCAACAAAGACCCTAGGCTTCTAAAAAAACGTCTCTTCCTTTCTAGTTTCTTTGTCAAGAATAACAACACCATATTTGAGGGTTTATCAACCTAATTCAAGAGATCAATTCTTTACTGTTTACCTTACCAACCATAAAGAATTTAAAAAAGAGAGAATTTACATAATGAAATTATGAAAAGAAATTCCCTTGCAATTTGGCTTTTACAAAGACATGCCCTGCAAAAAAAAAACCAAGGAAAATGATTGCAAGTGACAAGGGTCTTGAGGAGTTAGGACAACAAACTTTACGTTGGTCACTGTGATGGATGCTTCTCCTACATATTTTGTATGGAATGAACCATTTAGTTTAATGTCTATTCACTAATTTCATCACGCTTGAGAATAAAATGAATCCTCAATCCATCTATTAATTTTTCCTTTGTAAGGGCTAAAGGCCTAGCAATGCCCGTGGGATATGTTTCCTACGAATAGATAATCTTAATCCCAAGTTTCATTTCAAACGCATTCAATAAGCTCAACATAACATCATCAACACTAATAACCTTGAGTGCTTCAATCTGCTCACAAATTGAAATCCAATTTGTTTATCTTTCATACAAGAAATAAACAACCTCTTTCATCACTACTACTGTTACAACTTTATTAGCTTTACTTGATGCAAAATCATTGACTTATTCATAAAGTCAACGAGAGGCTTAAGGATACTGAGTGTCAAAGGGCACAACTTGGTTCCAAAACCACCGACCAATATGAGGGCCTTCATGGTTTCTTATTACTTCTCATAGTTATTTTGACCATTTCCCTCCCTTTCTAGTCAACCAGAGATGAAGATGATGAGAACGGATCCCATAACTCCCATGTCGAAACCTGAGTAGTTGGTGGTGGTTCATTGGAATGTGTTGGGTGCTAGGTTTCCAACGTCATCATGACTAGATCAGTGCCTGTATGAAACCACAGAGTGAAAACCTAAGCAAAAAATCAAGATTTTCAGTGAACCTCAATTTTCCATTCCCCCCCTAAACTCCAAAGAGAGAAACAAGAAACAATTTGAATCCCCAAACTCCCTAACCCAAAAATAAGCCTACAACATAAACAATAATCCCTTTTACTCACCCCCAAAATCCATGACATGGACAAGTATCATTAAACCTATTTCTTCAAATGCAGCTAATAGATATGAAGTCAAATCAATTCACACTTGTGAGTATTCTTAGAGTCCTTTGTATTATAGAATCTGTTGATTTAGGAAAGAAGGTCCATGCTCACATGATCAAAGTTGAACCTAAGGAAGATGTATTCAATAAGAGTGCTTTGGTCGATACATATGCTAATTATGGTTATCTAAAAGAGGCATGCAATGTGTTTGATAAGATGCAAAAATGGTATTTAGTTTGATGCAACACCATGATCGTAGGGTATGCATGTATCCAACAACTTCACAATGTAATATACCTGCACCTTCTGATTTAAATCTAGACAAAACAAGATCTAATTTTAAAAATCTATTTCCAAACAAACCATTCATAGTCACTACGGAAGCAACTACACTAGCTGCACTTGAGCCAAGACAACTTCCCAAAGGTACACCTTTATGAAGACCCAGTAACAAGCCCACCGACCTAACTCCCAACAATTCCATCGTTTCTTTGGATGCAATCCCAATACAATTTTTCATTGGATTGAGACTGAATCGATTATCATCCCCTTCGATGAAAGAAATCATTATCTTACCACGTTCCAAATCCTCATCCACCTCTATAGTGAAATAATCCCCTAGTCCCTCAACAACACAACCCATAAAGTCAAATTTGGGTCCATGATTGGCTATTGTTGCAGCGAAAAATGCTTTAACAAACTAAAGAAGAGGGGTCACTTCAAATTGGATCACCTGTTTCAAACTCACTTGTTGTGCATTACTCTAAAAATTAAATACATCGAGTCGTTACCCACGTGATAATTTGGTTCTAAATCTACCCAATCCAAAACAAGAATTAATTAGGCCCAAATCAGGTTCTACATAAGAGTAGTGGTTCTTTGTCTTTGCAAAAAGGCTTTCCATATGTGCCTTTATCAGTAGCTCCACCAAAACTTATGCAAAGGGAAAGAATGTTCACTCAAAATTAAGTTTCTTCCATACTTTTGGGATATCCATCATATTCAAGATGAACTAATAGTGTTGCGCAAATCACGCAAAATTTTGTTCTCATGGCTTCCAAAATGTCCTAAACTCACTCATTTTCTAATTTTTGAATCCAAAAGTGGGTAACTATCGACAAATTCTAAGAGCGATTTTAGGTTATTTTGTAGCCATGTAGAGAATATAGTGGACTTAACTTCAATTGCAACTTTCCATATATTGATACAACCCTGTAAAAACCCAATTCCTCCCATCTCAAAATTGTTCTTCAAAGCACCATAAATTCCTTATACTTTACCCAACTCTACTCTGTCTTTGAACCCTTCGTTGTACCCTTGTTGAATGTGTTGATTGTCAAGATTTACAGATGATTCAAATATGTCTGCGAAATCTCCTGCTTGCCTAGATGAACCAAGCATGATCAAAATGAAAGCTTCAAAATTGATTTGAACCCAGTGCTCTGGTGTGATGAACATTGCTTGGTACCTGTAGAGTGGATGGCAACATGAAAGTTGGAGAAATGGCGAAAAAAGGACTCAATGAGTTGGACCCACAATATGATGACCCAATGAGTACGCTTCATACCAGGCAATCGCCCTCTATGGAAAACCAGAGTCTTCTTCATCCCAACAATCACCCCTCTCGATAGAACTAGGCGGTCTTTACCCGTGGTTTTCCAATACCCACCTTTGGCAGCCCGGTTCTTCTGCAATCCATTAGGGTATTTCTTCCTATTCCTCTCTATAAAGAAAAACTAATGTCGATCTGTGCCCTCACTGTTAACTCGGATGGATCTTAAATACAAAGTTTAGCATAAGAAACCAAGAGTCAAAAAGTGACTTTTTGGAGGTGGTGGACCTCTTCGCATACGCTATTAAGTTGCATTTCGAAAGCATTGATAAAAGGAAACTTGTCATCCTAACGTCAAACAGATTGCACTCAAAATGTGAGTATTTTTTTATTACTAATTTGACTTCCAAACTAATTCACCTTTTTCCACACCATTAATCACCTGGTTTCCGGACCACCTCGGGCCATCCTCCGCATCGTATCTTCCCACCCTTGAACGTAAACAATATTGTACGAAAACTCACACCCTGTATATATTTATTTTAATGTTAGAGACGGTTAGGGATAAGCAACTTTTCCGTTGTGAATTTAGAAAGGAGGTTTTGCGCTTGTGATCCCTCTCACTTCAAGATAAATACATTAATTATACAAGAAAAATTCGATATCTAAATTTTTCTCTGCTTATTTTTTTTTTTAAATCATTTTTTCTAATCATTTTAATTTCAATCTACCAGCAATGCTTTAATATATATACAATATTATAATATTAACTTCGACATATTAAAATCTTTAAAACATCTTATTAGTTTGTTGAATTTAAGTTTTTGTAATCTATATCAAGCTTATTAAGAAGATTTTTCGGTGTAAATCACATTCGAATGCATTTGTCGATGCGTTTCCAATCAACAAGCATGGTTCATTGTCAGGAACTGACGATGAACCACGCTTGTTGGTTGGAAACACATCAACAAATGCA
>APFE031021823.1:0-12624 GCA_000404065.3 Pinus taeda
AAGTGAGGCCAACTTAATTTTTACCTTGTCATCAATGATCTATTGTACATAATAATATAATTTCATTTGGTGAATCCATTTATCAATCTTTTCAACATTAACCTCACCATCGTAAACTGACACGTCGAATTTAATATCGAAATTCAAAAATGGCTTCTTTGAAGTGGATTTTCCATGAGGAGATGGAGGAGGAGAATGGGACGCGAAGAAGGATTAGAAGGAGGAGTATTTTCAAATCGGCATCATTTCATTCATATTTAACTTCCTTTTTCTATGGACTTCTCTCTTTAAACTCCTTCCATTCTTGATACATTTCATCAACCATGGCTTTCATCACCATGAGAGCTTTACAAAACTCTTTCTCAGAACCAAAAGGATTTTTCTCTTCCTCATGTGATGATATTTCTCTTCTTTGATTAAAGCTTCTTGATTCAATTTCCAGATTGTTTTCAACAAGTATTCCTTCACCGTGCTTTAATTATCTCCTGGTTATCATGCACACTCACAAATCACCATGAAATATTTTCCGATACCACTTGATGTAGGACCTTTTAAAGTGACCTGACTTGTAAAAATGTTCAAGTGTGAATATGATAAAAATTAAATAAAAAATTAACTTAAATCAAGCATGAAATATTTAAATGAAGTTGCAATTACAATGTCAAGAATAGAAACACAACAACCATTTGATAACATCATTTGTTTCGTGTGGACTACATATCCTCGTCATGCCTCCAAGAGAGTGGCACCTCAAAACATTATAAAAACAATATCGCTCAATTTCAAATCTTTTGTGTTTATATTATGTTGCGGGTTCACAGCCCCAAGGTTGAGCTCGTAGAAATTATGCCCCTCTGTTATAAAAAAATGGTAGATATTTAAATTATTGATGTAACCATATAATGTATATGTGTTTAAGCCCAACAATGTATTATAATAATAATGTTCTATTCGAATGTTACATCGAACTATATCCCATAATAATAATGTTCCATGCATGTGCATATTGTTACATTGCCATCCAATTACATACAAAATGTTATACATATTCATTTGAACCATTTGCAATAATAAACAATGTAACACATCTGTTTGGTTTGCGTGCACATTTGTTGTAATGACTACAAAATGTTAAACATAATCATTTGAACCATTTGCAATAATAAACAATGTAACACATCTATTTTTTTTGTGTGCATATTTGTTTTAATGACTACCCATATGGTTGTTAATACATATATATTAACACCAATCTAATTCATATATTATATCAAGCATTCAATATTATTATATAACAAACCATTCTATACCATGAATATAAAACCAATAGGTTTCACCACCCACATCATCATACAATCTTGTGGCTATGTAGTGGTGTATACAACAGAGTTGTCAACCTTCATTGGTGAATATTTATCAGGCTTTAGTTTGGAAGAGCTGCCAAGTTTGGCGAGTTCCACCCACCCCTTTTTCATCATACATGACATTCAAAACATATACATATGCTTTATCATCTGCATATCACACCTTCTAGTCATGGCTCGACGGTTAATTCATTGCATTGTTTTTCCATAAGTTGTGGGTTAAAACCCCATCAATGTCAACTGTTTGACCGAATTAAAGCTTTTTGTGTTTTGAAGTGCCATGTGGAAGCACCCCATTGGAGCACCTAATGTGCTAACTAGGTTTCCATGTGTTGCCACTTTTACTTTCCTCATCAATTGTTGACTCTACTAATGTGTCATCTCCACACTATGTCAGGTGTCAGTTTTAGAATGTGCCACATCACCCTTTAACTTTAAATTTTTTCTCATTGGTCAAAATATTCAAACTTCCTATCTTTCGCATGCAAACACCATTCGACACAATTCAAGTTGTATTGGAATTACCTTGTCAAGCTCTTCAATAAGGCAATATTTCCATTAGCTTTTCAGAACTTCAAATTTTATGCCTTTTAATTAGGACCCTCTTAGATCACCTAGAAAATCTTAACCTAACCTACCCTAGCCTATCCTACTTTGGTATGTCCCTCTCTGGCATAGCCTATGTTAACTTAACCTACTCTATCATGTCTTATCATACCCTACTCTAGTTTTTTCTACTCTAGACTACACCTGCTTACCATATCCTAGCCTATTCTAGCTTAATCTACCCTAGCTTAACCTACTCTAGACTAGCCTACCATAGAATACTCTAGCCTTCCTTGGCCTAACTTTTCCTATTATAACCTACTATAACCTAGTGTCATTTATCATAGTCTAACCTACTCTATGTTAGCCTATTCCAACTTACCGTAGCCTATCCTAGATTAGGCTACCCTATCTTACTCTAATCCTTTGTTATCCTAGCCTAGACAAGCATAATATAGTTTATCCTAGCCTTCCCCACTCTAAACTACTCTAGCCTACCCCACTCTAAACTACTCTAGCCTATCTACTCTAGACTAACTTATCTAATCCAACCTAACTTAGCATAAATTCCCTACTCTTTCTAATTGTACTATATCTCTTGGCCTACTCTAACTAAGCCTACTCTAGCCTAGCCTAGCCTACTTTAGCCTACTCTAGCCCAACCTACCCTAGCTTAGAATAGCCTAGTCTAGCCTATTATATCATGGCATGCTTTACTTAGCCTAATCTAGCCTAGCATAGCCTAGCATAACCTACTCTATCCTAGCTTACTCTAGCCTAACCTACCCTAGCTTACTCTAACGTAGCCAAATACATCCTAACCTACCCTACTCTAGCATAAACGACACTATCTTAGTCTACTTTAGCTTATCATAGCCTAGCCTGCACTCTAACCTATGATGACATATCCTACTCTAACCTAGCTTATTCTGGACTACTCTAGGCTAGACTAGCCTAACTTACTCTACCTTAAGCCTGGCCTACTCCATCCTACCCTAGCACAACCTATCATGACCTACTCTACTTTAGCATTGATTAACCTAGCTTATCCTAGCCTATCCTAGCCAATTCTATCCTAGCGTAGCCTAGCATAACTTGGCCTAACATAGCCTAGCCTGGCCTAGCCTAGAATAACCTACTTTATATTAGCCTAATCTAGCGTACCCAAGCCTACCCTAACCTACCTAGCCCACCCTAGCCTATCCTAATTTAGCCTTGCATACATTAGCCTAGCCTATCTTAGCCTACTCTAGCCTAGCTTACTCTAGTCGAGCCCAACCTAGCCTAACGTATTCTAGCATAGCCTAGGCTAGCCTACTCTAGCCTAGCCTAATCTTGCCTAGGTTATTGTTTCCTATTCTAGCCTAATCTACTCTAGCCTAGCCTAGCATAACCTAGCCTGCTCTAGTCTAGCCAAGCCTACTCTAGCCTAGGCCAGTGTGGCCTAACCTATTCTACCCTAGTTTAGCTTACAATAGTCTAACCTAGCCTAGCCTACTCTACCCTAGCCTAGCTTACCATAGCCTAGCGTAATTTGGCATAGGCTTGCCTAACCTAGCCTACTCTAACCCAACATACCCCACTTTATCCTAACCTAGCCTAGCTTACTCTGGCATAGCGTACTCTCGCCTAGCCTAGCCTAGTATAACCTAACATATTCGAGTCTAGCCTAGCCTACTCTAGCCTACTAACGTAGCCTAGCCTACCCTACTCTAGCGTACCAACCTAGCCTAGCCTAGTTTAGCCTATCCTACCCTAGGCTACCCTATCCTAGCCTAGCCTAGTCTACTCTACCCTACCAACCTAGCCTAGCCTATCCTAGAATACACTAACCTACTCTAGGCTACCCTAGCCTAACCTAACCTAGCCTAGCCTATTCTAACCTACCAACCTAACCTAGACTAACCTAGACTAACCTAGCTTATATTAGCCTACTCTAGTCTACCCTACTCTAGGATGTAGGCTATCCTAATCTAGCCTACCAACCTAACCTAGCCTAACCTAGCTTATACTAGCCTACTCTAGTTTTCCCTACTATAGGCTACCCTACCCTACCCTACCCTAACCTAGTCTACTTAACCCTAGCCTAGCCTACTCTAGGCTACTCTGACATAGCCTTCCTTAGCCTACTCTGACATAGCCTTCCTTAGCCTACTCTAGCCTAACCTAACATACCCTACCATAGCTTAGCTAACTCTAGCCTACCCTAGGTTAGCCTACTCTAGCATAGCCAAGCCTAGTTTAGCCTGACCTCACCTAGCATAGCTTACCTAACGTAGTCTAGCCTAGCCTAGCCAAGCCTACTCTAGCACAACCAAGCTTATCCTACTCTAGCATAACCTACCCTAGCGTAGTGTAGCCTAGCCTAGCCAAGCCTACTCTAGCATAGCCTAGCTTATCCTACTCTAGCATAACCTACCCTAGCATATTGTAGCCTAGCCTAACGTAACCTACTCTACCCTAGCCTAGCAAACTTTAGCCTAGCCTAGACTAGCCTACTTTAGCTTAGCCTAACCTAACTTACTCTACCCTAGCCTACTCTAGCCTAACCTACTCTTGTCTAGCCTACTCTATGTTTACCTATCCTATTCTAGTGTACCATCCTAACCTAGCCTAGCCTACTAGCCTACTATAGCTTAGCCTACTCTAACCTAACCTACACTTTCTTAGCCTACTCTAGCCTACCCTAGCCTACTCTGGCCTACCCTAACCTACTCTAGCCTACCCTAGCCTAGCCTACCTTAGCCTAATATATCATATCCTAGCCTAGCCTAGCCTACTCTAGCTTAGAATACTCTAGCCTACCCTAGCTTATCCTATCGTATTCTAGGCTACCCTAGCCTACCCTAGCCTACTCTGCTCTAGCATAGCCTAACCTACTCTTGCCTAGCCTAGCCTACCCTACTCTCGCCTAGCCTAGGTTACTCTAGCCTACCCTAGCCTAACCTAGCTTTGCCTAATCTATCCTATCCTAGCCTAGCCTAGCCTACTCTAGCCTAGCCTTGCCTACCCTACTCTAGCCCGACCCACTCTAGCCTAGCCTACTCTAGCCTACCTTAGCCTAATCTTTCCTAGCCTAGCCTACTCTAGCCTAGCCTAGCCTACCCTACCCTACCATAGCTTAGAAACCTCTAGCTTACCCTAGCCTCCCCTAGGTTTGCCTACTCTAGCCTAGCCCAGCATAGCCTACCTAACATAGTCTAGCCTAGCCTAGCTAAGCCTACTCTAGCATAGCCTTATTTATCCTACCCCAGCGTATTGTAGCCTGGCCTAACATAACCTACTCTACCCTAGCCTAGCGAACTTTAGCCTAGCCTAGATTAGCCTCTTTAACTTAGCGTAGCCTAACTTACTCTATCGTAGCCTACTCTAGCCTAACCTACTCTTGTCTAGCCTACTCTAGGTTCACCTAACCTATTCTAGTGTACCAGCCTAACCAAGCATAGCCTGCTAGCCTAGCCTACTTTGGCCTAACCTACTCTAGTCTAGCGTACTTTAGCTTACCCTAGGTTAGCCTACCCTAGCCCACTATAGCTTAGCTTACTCTAACCTAACCTACTATTTCCTAGCCTACTCTATCCTAGCTTAACCTAGTCTTGCCTAGCCTAGCCTAACCTAGCCTACTCTAGCCTACCTAGCCTAGCCTACCTTAGCCTAATTTATCCTATCCTAGTCTAGCCTAGCCTAGCCTACTCTAGCCTACCCTATCCTACTCTAGCCTAGCCTAGCCTACTCTATTCTAGCCTTGCATAGCCTACTCTTTCCTAGCCTAGCCTACTCTTGCCTAGCGTAGACTACTCTAACCTACCCTAACCTAGCCTAGCTTAGCCTAATATATCCTAGCCTAGCCTACTCTAGCCTAGCCTACCCTAGTCGGCCCACTCTAGCCAAGCCTACTCTAGCCTAACTTTGCCTAATCTATCCTAGCCTAGCCTACTCTAGCTTAGTCTACTCTAGCCTACGCTAACCTACCATATCATACTCTAGCCTAGCTCAGTCTAGCCTAGCCTACTCTACTCTAGCATAGCATAACCTACTCTTGCCTAACATAGCCTACTCTAGCCTAACCTACCTTAGCCTAATCTATCCTAGCCTAGCCTAGCCTACTATTTCCTAGCCTACTCTAGCCTAGCTTAACCTAGTCTTGCCTAGCCTAGCCTATTCTAGCCTACTCTAGCCTACCTAGCCTAGCCTACCTTAGCCTAATCTATCCTATCTTAGAATAGCCTAGCCTAGCCTACTCTAGCTTACCCTATCGTACTCTAGCCTAGCCTAGCCTACTCTTTCTAGCCTTGCATAGCCTACTCTTTCCTAGCCTAGCCTAGCATAGACTACTCTAACCTACCCTAACCTAGCCTAGCTTAGCCTAATATATCCTAGCCTAGCCTACTCTAGCCTAGCCTACCCTAGCCGGCCCACTCTAGCGAAGCCTACTCTATCCTACCTTTGCCTAATCTATCCTAGCCTAGCCTACTCTAGCCTGCGCTAACCTACCATATCATACTCTAGCCTAGCCTACTCTACTCTAGCATAGCATAACCTACTCTTGCCTAACGTAGCCTACTCTAGCCTAACCTACCTTAGCCTAATCTATCCTAGCCTAGCCTAGCCTAACCTACTCTAGATTATCCTACTCTAACCTACACTAGCCTACCCTATCGTACCCTAGCCTAGCCTAGCCTACTCTAGCCTACCCTAGCTTACCCTACCCTAGTCTGGCCAACTCTAGCTTAGCCTACTCTAACCTACCCTCGCTTAGCCTAGCCTACTTCAGCCTAAGCTAGCCTAGCTTATTATAGCACAACCTAACCTTGCCTAGCCTAACCTACTCTAGCCTAGCCTACTCTAGCCTACTCTACTCTTTCATAGCCTAACCTAGCCTGTTATAGGCTCGCCCAGTCTAGTGTGGCCTAGCGTATGCTACCCTAGTTTAATATATACCTAACCTAATACTAGACTACCATATTCTAATATAACATAACCTACCATACCCTGTCCTAGCCTAGACCTACCCTATCCAAACCTATTCTAAACTACCTTATTGTATGTTGGCTTAGCCTAGCTTAGCCTA
This sequence comes from Pinus taeda, assembly GCA_000404065.3. Taxonomy (NCBI): domain Eukaryota; kingdom Viridiplantae; phylum Streptophyta; class Pinopsida; order Pinales; family Pinaceae; genus Pinus; species Pinus taeda. The sequence goes on from APFE031021823.1 coordinate 6,982, forward strand.
GCCTAACCTAACTTAGCCTAGCCTAGCCTAAGTGTTGGTTTGACATTTGGATTTCACTCAATTAAAAGTGAATACTCATCACAGAGCTCCTTCGACATTTCAATTTCCATCATTACCTAGCTGAAGAAGGAATTACAAAATTACTCATTACAGCGTTGGTTTGACATTTGGGTTTCACTCAATTAAAAGTGAATACTCATTATAGAGCTCCTTCAGACATTTCAATTTCCATCATTACAGGGCTGAAAGAAAGAATTAACAGAAAGAAAAATAAAAAATATAGGCTATTCTTGTTGTGGTTTGACTAAGAAGAAATGAACGCAAAGAAATCTGAAATGAAATCTGACATGAAGGGACTGGGGTACCTGTGTAATTATTCTTGTTGTGGTTTGACTAGGAAGAAATGAACGTAAAGAAATCTGAAATGAAGGGACTGGGGTACCTGTGTAATTGTAATTGAAATTGAATCCCTCGGAATTCATCATGCTTTACGAACTCTTCAATTGGACGTTGTTTTCTATCGAACCTCTTGAATACCCTGCATCAGATTTGAGATAGACGACATTCATGCATTAAAATGGCGGAAATGAATTAAAAACATGTTACAGACAGAGCACAAATGAATTAATGAGAGTATGTACCTGAAATTAAAATAAGCTATTATTTAGAGAGAGCCGTGACTGTTCAGTTTGCTGGAACGCCCTTCCTTTGACGTTGGGAAGCGAATAGATTCATACTCACGCGATTCAGATTCAGAGGCACAGAAAGATTCGTGACCGTTGTATTGAGAGAGAGTCATGACTGTTCAGTTGCTGGACCGCCCTTCCTTTGACGTTGGGAAGAAAAAAGACTCACACTCATGCTACTCAGATTCAGAGGCACACGAAGATTCATGCACAGGCACAGACATGCATCAGACAGGCACACAAAGATTCATGCACAAGCACAGACATGCATCTGAAAGGCACAGAAAGATTCATGCATAGGCACAGACATGCATCAGACAGGCAAAGAAAGATTCATGCACAGGCACAGAGACACTCATGCATCAGATTCCCAGGCACAGAGTCACAGAGACACTCATGCATCAGGATCAGACTTGTAAAGCGGGACATCGGCAATACCTACGTGGAGGATTTCAACCACGAATCCCAAAGAAAACATTCTAAACTAAGTTCTGGATTCCTTATCTATCCAAACATTTCAGTTTCTGTTCTTTGGACTCAGCTATTGGCGAGATCCATAAGTAAATATTGGTAATACAAATTCTCTTTCGCTACGTCTATGAATATTAGGAAGATTTAAATTGGTACATTACTACAAAAAAATATACATATAAATAAGTTTCAGTGGTAAATAACTCAAATACAAATAATATTTTTTCTACATCCATGAGAAATAACTTTAAACTCATTCTTACGATGAACACATATTATAAATATAAAATTTATCATAAAAATTTAATAGATACCGACCAGAACATAAAGATATTAAAGGCTATCCATTATTTTCAACAGAAAACAATAATTCAATGCATATAGTATCGATCCATTATCCTGATCAGAAGCAAGTTTAGAAATACCTGTAAGTCCAAAGCCGGTGAATGAAATTGCACATCTATGAGAGCAATAATTCCTCCCACTGAGCAGCAACATCCATATCCATCCCAGACATCTCTCAGCGAGCATTTCTTCTTCTGTTCTCATAACAAAAAGAAACAAAAACGGGATAGAAAATATATTTTCGTAATACAAACCTGTTAGTAGCTTCAAGAAGAAGGTTGCAAGTTTTTTGAATTCTATTCAATTTTAAATTATTTTTTTAAACTAAGATTTGTACAGATAGTTTTTGACCTTTTCCGAAATGTAATGAGATCAACATGTTAAGCAAGACATTGACAATTGATAATTCAGAATATTTGGACCACAATTTTCAAGACATGTTACTATTTGTTCTTAATGCAACCATAAAGGATCTAACAATCTTCAAGAAGAAGGCTATAAGTTCTTGAATTCTATTCAATATGGAACAACTCTATTTTAATTTTGGGACAGGTAGTTTTGACCTTTTCACAATCACATTTTTTAAATTTAAAATAATTTTTTTATAATTTTAATAGAGATTCTATAAATATTTATAGTGCTCTTTTCAACGAATACATTAGCTTCTATCTCTTGAACAATCTTTCTTTCCAACTCATACATTATCCTCCCTCTCATTTCCCTTCCCTTTCAACTTTAAGTACAATTTTAAATTAAAATTGGCGGGCCTCACTGTGCAAAAAAACCCAAGTATATTTAAATGCTGACTTGTTTTTTTTTCAATTTTTCATTCAATATTTTTAGATTTTCATTTTCTTTTAATTCTTTCTTTTTATTCAAGGTATTTTTTAGTATTGTTTTATTACTTATTATTATTATTATTATTATTATTTATCAACTTTAATTTATCTTAAATTTGTGAATTCTTAACTTTCTTTTTCATTGGATTAAGTTTCATATTATTTTCACTGAGATTCATTTGAAATTTATGAACCAATAGAAGCTAAAATTAATGTTGAAGTTGTAACTCAAATCTATTAACTTCTTTGGTAACATATGAAGAGTGGTATGGGATTTAAATTTAGCATCTCATTAATTTCCATTGGTATCTAAAACAATAATGAAGGTATTAGGGTAAGAAGAAGTTAATGTTTACCTAAGAATTAGAAATGCCAATGTCTTTTATTTCTAAAACAATAATGAAGTTTTTCCATGGATCACATGTGACTCAATTTAGTATCTAAACCAGTAGTTTATAAATCTATACTCTTTTTGATTGGTATTGTAAATGCGCTTATCTCACAACTATCTTGATTCCTTGTCTCCTCCCAAGCTCTCTTTAATCTCAACTTTTAGTCTACATTTTTAAATAATCAAAGAATCATTTTGCTATTGGATGGAAATTTAAGCACTATGAAATTTTCCAACAAGGATATTTGGGATAAGTTGGAGGGACCTTAGCATGAAACTACAAATATTGATACAAACAATCTTATTATAATAGACTTGAACAACCTTATACATATCCCACGGTTACATTTATATTTTCTTAGGGTATTTATCATCATGGTAACCACACTTGTGTATATTTAGGATTATGAAGGAATCAGGAATGTTCCCATTAAATAAATCTTAGTGGTACCCATTACTACAAATATCATGAAAAAATGTGTAGCCATGGGGACCAGACTTGTGTATATTTAGGATTTTGAAGGAATCGAGAATGTTCCCATTAGATAAATCTCAATTATATCCATTACTACAAATATCATGACAAAACGTGTAGCTAGAATGTGGTTCTCGTATTCTCTTTTCAAGTACAATTTCTTCCTTGGAACATGCAAATCAAACTATAATTAAGAGGCTTATACTAGGAAATGAAATTGTAAGCCAAAATGGTAAGGTATAGGTTGTTCTATAAGAAGAAATAAGGAGTTTTCTTGAAGAAGATATCAATCAAGAAACTTTGCAACGGAATTGTGCTTTTTGACAACTCACACGAGAAAACATTTGTTTTCCTCCCCTCTTTTTTAGCATTAATTTATAATTCTAGCACTACTTTTCTTTTCTTTTCAAGAAAAAAATTCTAGGGAAACTCAAGAAGTGCTTGTCCACATTTGTGGATGGCATCTTAATAAATCTATTGGTTTAGATCGGTATGGCTAACCTATGCAAATTTAAGTCTCATACCTATTGCCATAAATCTAGCCAAATGCCGAAAGTCATTTACTTAAGTCGAACACATGTTGCCATAAATCTAGCCAAATGCCCAAAGTCATTGACAACAACCATTTGAGCTAAACCTTTGGGCTAATTCGAGCACCACTTGACATGTTCTTAATGATATTTTTCTTAAATATATGCATTTTATTTCTTTGCATCTTTCTTTCTTCGAGTTATTCTTTTACCCTTTTGTAACTTTACTTCCATATGTTAGATCTTTTCCTTCTATTTTTAACATGGCTATATGCATTACTATTAACTCTTGTTGTGCTTTTGCTATGTATTACACTAGTTGTACTTTTATTCCCATGGGCATATTTTTTTTGGTCATTTATTGGACATTAATAAAATGATCTCAACTTATGTTATCTACCAATTAACTATGCTATGAAGATTTTAAATTTCACTATCTATTGTTTTGGATAGAATTTCAAAAATCTTGATCGCTTTTAGCTTTGTGCCTATATTTTTAGCAATCCAGAATTACACAATCCAATTAAAGAGCTTAAATAAACATCAAATGAGCTTAAAGAGATGACCAAGGAGCTTAAAAGAAAGGTATCTCACTCTACATACTATGCCAACCATGAACTATTGGTGAGTAGAACATTGTCCTAAGTTTATTTTTGATAGGCTATGACATATTATATCTGTCAAGGAATAGGAACACTACAAAGGGAGGTCTATATTTGGAAGAGATGACACCCTTGTACATGTAAAATGACCAAAATAATAGAGCATTTAGCCAAGCATGTTGATGAAAATAGATTTGTGTATACAAGTCAAACTTCAAACTAGAAGCATTCTTTGGAGATATAAATAAGCATTCAAGTTTGAGAACTTGTTTCTAGGTAACTTCTTTATATGGATATACTTTTTTAGATATTAATAAGAGATTTCCATTTTTGTACATCTTCTCGTATATTTTTAATAAGAGGAAAAACAAGATGCTCCCAAATATGCTTGAATTCAATCTTCACATTTATCAATGTTTATATGTTATTTTAGGATTTTCCCCATGTAACTCTAAAGGTAAGATTTGAGCAAGGGATAAAAAAAAATCATTCAAAATTCCCCCATAAACAAAACTAATGTAATACTGAAGGAAATTACAAATGATATATGATTTGAATCCATACCCTTTCTAATTTGATTACATTGTCTAATTGGCATTGAATATTTTGTTTTTCATAGAGAAAAGTATTCTTTCTTACTAGAAAGGTGACACAGGAAAAAGTGTTGAAAATGAAGCTTACCAAAATTTATAAATGTATAATAGGTGGAGACAACAACAAGTGTTCTAATGTGAATAAGATTTCTTTAACTAAGTGATGGGTACTAGCCATCAATATTTAGGTGCTTCTATAGGAGTTTGTAACCACCCATATTGACCTTAACAACCATGGCGTCTTCCACTAATTAATGGTGCCCTTGGAGAGCGACGTTGACCCGTGGGAGACAAACATGGAAATGAAAATGTATAAAATGGATATAAAAAACATTGATAGTATTGGTAAGAAAAATAAACTATTAAAACTTCAAACATACTTGTAATAAACACACCCATAATGAAATCAAAAGATTTAGTGGCTCAGCCTAAGGGTTAGCTCAACTGGTCAAATAAGTGCCTCGTCATTCGGGAGGTCACAGGGTCAATTCTCCCCAAAGCCCTTGGGGTTAGGCCTAGCTATTGGCCACGAGGCTTGATACCCTTGATCAAGCTCAAATATTTCTGTCGATGTAGCAACCCCCTAGTGACCGTGGGTGTCCGTGAACGACATGTGAAAAAAGAAAAAAAAAGAAAAAAAAAGATTTAGTGGCTCATAGCTGAAATGAATTGGGAATTAGAATGGAATTATTATGAAAATGTTGGGTATGT
>APFE031021825.1:0-14875 GCA_000404065.3 Pinus taeda
TTAGAGCAACCTTTGAGTACCTAAATGATGGAATATTGTTACAAAAAAATGTAGAGTTGTAGATAATAGACTATTCGTGTACACAACATTTTTCAAAACTTATAATCTTATATATAAAGTCATTATATCCTTGAAACCAAGGCATTCCGTTAGTGCAACCTAAAAGGGTCTTAACATTATCAATTTTTTTTTATTTTTTTATTTTTTTCATATTGTCATTCTCAATGTCCTCTAGTGCAATTATTATATATATAATATATCTATATATATCTATATTATTATATTATATCTATATATATATAGAATTATTATAAGTTTTTTTATATTAATTATATTATATATGGCCAAAAAAAAGTTATAGTGGAAATAAATGAGAGATATATTTTAAGATTTTTGATATATGTGAAGATAAAATTATATTAAAAGTACTAATTTTTTTTTGTTAGAATATGCACAGGTGACTCTATATGTATTTGTAGTTTCATGGACAACAAATTTTTCTACCTTATCCAAAAATAATTTTAAAAATAGAGAGATATATACATTTTCTCAAAATTTGATGTTTTCATTTATTTGTAGCCCAAACCACCAAGTCTCTGATTCCAAACCTATATCCAAAGCAACCAACTCATCATGCACATAAGCGTTCCTCCCGTAAAAGTTAACATTCAACAAAATGGATGTGTGTTCCTAGCCCTAATTAAATGTGTACACATTTCTAAAGGTAAAATCACATGCACATTTGAAGGTTTTAACATGTACATAAATTACCTGCAAAAGAATTCTTAAAAAATAAAAAATACACAATGGTGAGCACAAAAAATATACATAGATATTTTTCTCTTGGAACCCAAAACCGAGAAAACCATATTGTTTTTTTCATTATTTTCCTTTCAATATTACAATATATTATATATTATTTTCCTTTCAATACTTTATAGATTACAATAATTTTTTAATTATTTTTTTTAGTTTAAATTAAGTTTTTAATTTATTTAATTGTGAGTTTTCCAATTAATAGTCAATGTAGTAGATTAAAATGTGAAAACTTGATGAGGCTACAATAAACCTAGTCCTCTCCATAAACTATGTCACAACCAATGGATTTGATATTTGGATTTCTCATTTACCATGGAGTCACATTGCTTCAATCACCAATTGAGTTTCCTCCCTAAGACTTTAACTAATAAATTTGATTAAAAAGATAGAAAGGGCATAATTACTTTTGAGATAAATCTCAACCTTAAATTTAAGATCAATATTAAGAATATTCTAAAACATTTTGTGGAAGTGAAATTCTTACCATTTACAAAATAATTATTGATAATTAAATTAAATTTCATAAAAAATAATTCTTAATATTTTAATATATTTTTAACTATTTTAATCATTTTTAAATACAAATACAAATTACACAAATTATTTTGAACTAACAATAAAAATCAAAAATACATACAACATGATATAATATGGCTTATTTGATAAAAATACAATTTTAGTAAAAGCCCTAGAACTAAACCCTTGCCTAATGCTCCTAAGCTAAAAACAGATTGGAAATAAGTAGTAGTAGTAAGTAGCTTGGGAATTTCAAATTTGAATTACTGGTTAAAATTGATAATTTTTGCAATTTTAATATTTTTAGCATGTAGGGTTTTACAATTATAACTATGTTTATGTTGAGAGTTTTTTCTGGAATACTGTGTGGTATTACTAAGATGTCTTATATTTCTAGTGAACACTTCATCCATCTTCAGGGACAAAAAGATATAATATTGATACGAAGAGTGCTAGTCCACAATTAAATAAAACGAATCTCACCTTTAGGGGATGTAAGGAAATTGGTCAGATTTGTTATCCATTTAATCATGCTCTAGCATTCTTTGTATCAATATTGTATTTTTTGATATGAATATCTTTTTTTATCTCTTAAGATGGGTGAAGTGTTTTCCCAAAAAATCCAACTCTCAATGTATTACACAACTTTCAACATCAACATTTTAATCATTTTAATAGAAAACGTTGATAAACATTTTTTTCTATATACACTATTTAACAAAACAATGTCAAATTCCATCCTTGAGCTATGTTATGCAAAACCTTGAGGATGTGATCCAATGGTTTGGTGTGGAGGTTTAATCCCCATAGGTCTTGTTTTCCAATCTTGAGTAGTCTTTAAGAGCAAATTTTTGGAGTTTCTAAGGGATTTTTCACTTGAATCAATCTATGAGACACTTCCTAGACAAATTAGATTAGAAAATAAAATTTATTGCCAAATCTTGCTTTGTGTTGTTTAACTTGAATTTTTGACTACATATATGGATTCAACACCTCCAAAAACCTATGAGACACTTCGATTATGCAAAATTTAACTACATATATGGATTCAACACCCTCAAAAATGTATGAGACACTTCGATTATGCAAAATTGAACTACATATATGGATTCAACACTCTCAAAAATCTATAAGACACTTCGATTATGCAAAATTCACCTGTCAAACTTGTGATTTATGTAACACTTGTTGTTAGCATTAATTATTGTTGGTAATTTTGTTGTGGATAATATTATAGACTAGATAGACGGTTGAAAAACTTAGTAATAAATAATTCTGGAATAATATTTTTAATTTTTCTTAAGTAAGAAAATAATTCTGGAAGGAACTCATGTGTGGTTAAGTAAACCTAATTTCCTAAACAGTTACAATAGTTATGATTTTGTTCCCCATTCTAGAGAACAAAAGATCTTAGTGAATGAAGAGATTTTCTTCTTCGAAAGATAGATGAAAAGACTCAGAGGGAACAAGAGGTAGCAAAAGGAGCTACCTGAACTGGATAACTCTTGAGCTAGTTGAAACTGTTGGAATTATTCCATTGACAGACAAAGTTTGGTATATATATTTGACCTGGGTGGTTTGATATCTGAATATTTGACTCAGAAAAACTGGAAATAATTGTGGAAATCTGAGGCTTGAGGGGACACATGGATGTAATAATCGGTCTCGCAGGTTGGGAGGACAACACACAAGACACGAGCAATCCTAATTGTTTAAGTATTGGAGAAAAGTAAGTAACTAATAACACTCATGTCTTTCTTTTAAGAAAAACAGAAATTGTACAAATTATGTTTGGCATATTTTTGTGTGAGCGTTCTAGTTTTAGTATCAGTTTGTAATAAGAAAATAAGATATAGTAGGGTTGCTGTTAAATTTCTAGTTCTGATTTTCAATATCAGTTTGTACTATTAGATAAAATACAATAGAGTTACTGTTGAAAATTCAGTTCTTGGTTGTAGCATAAAATTAATTCATAAGGGCAAGGTTAGTCCCTTTTGGGTAAGAATCCCCATCACTGGACATTCCAATACCTAGTACATGGATAGTCCTCATGGGTTAAGGAGAAGTTCCTGAGAGGAAATCAATCCCAACTCGAGGAGAAAATTGTTAAACCAATGGGTAATAAAATGGAAAATTTTAAACAAAAGATATCTAGAGTGTTACTCAGAAAACAATTCCCTGTGAAAATTAACATCTTGAAGAATTCATTATCGATAGATGTTAACTATTGACATTAAATAAACTCAGACAAAATCCATGAAAAATGTAATTATATTGTACATTCTCAAGGCACAATTAAACTGTGTAGAATAGACATTGAAAAAAAATTGCCCTTACTATTATGACCCACAATATCGAGCAAAGCACTATTCTAAATTTACTCAAACTCATACGAAACAAAATAGTATTGGCTAAACAATAAGAACCTATCAGATAACTATATTAAACAGAGGACAAAAAGAGAGTCCTGAAATAATCGCTAGCAGTTAAATTAGAATTTTTGTACTGATTAACTTATAATGAAAACTATCTAAGACCACCTCAACAAATGAAATCCTTAATTAAAGAAGATTATACAAGTTATCAGGTTCCGAGCTAAATCAAGTAGTTCTTGAATTGAATATCAAATTATTTGTAAAAAAGGAATGTCTGGTACATTCATAATATAACTAACAAATCTCTGTTCTTCTTGATAAAATATAAGAAAACCCTTGGTGGAAAAAAACAAAACCATCTAAATGAGAAAACCCATATTTACGATGGAAAAGAGTAACATGGAAGTAAGAAGCTCGAGGTCAGCCATTAAAATGTTGTAAACCCTCCTCTCTGATTAGTTACGACGGCAAGCAAGCAACATGTGAAGAGTTAGTGACCTTACTTGCATCAAGAAATGACAGAGTTATATCAAAACCATAGATACCCATTTCCGCTAATTAATGGATAGAGAAATATAGGCAAGAGAAGTTACCTGTGCATGCCAAGTGTTGTAGGGAGAGACCTACCATAAAAAACCAAGCCGGGTTTAGCACATTCGACCGAAGCCGTGAAAATGACTGTGAGAAAACAAACTGACAGAGGATTCACCTATCCGAGGTGCAATGTCGGTGTAAAACTAGAATCTAGCATAATATTCTTCATAATCCCTCTCAGATCTTGATAACCTGCGAAAGGGTCAAGAGATTAACAACAACCCTTCCAAGTAATTAAAACTATAAACCTTTAACCCTCTTACAACAAAAGCTTCAATTCTGTCAAGTATGGAGGCCGAAGGTTACCTGGTCTTCTTGGTCGAACGATACTGGCGATAGAACCCTCTCACTGGAAGTAAGGAACGTAAATGTGGAAATTTTCCGAGCATATGATGGTCGGTTACCTAAACTGCTCAAGATAGAGGAGGACTGTTAGATTTCACTTTAGTCAATCAATGGTGGAGGTTAGCACAAGTGTACAGCTTGGGGATCTCAGAATCTGGGTTAGCCAACTTGGCACCCACTCCAATCCTGCCTCGAATCCGGTAACCAGTACTTAACTGTAGGTTTTAACCCCGTACAGAAATTACCTGCATACGAATTCTAAATCACAGGAAAAATAAAAATGTGAGAGCATAACACATAAAACACATATACACAGAGATTTCCCACTGGATCTCAAAACCGAGACTACCAGTTTGATTTTTCATTATATTCCTTTCAATGTTACAATACATATTTATACATGCCGAAGCATCCAATACAATGGAATGAAAACCATCGCGTCCAAAACCATGGACCAAAAACCATAGGTAGGTTCGCCCAACCTAATATAGGGTCCAAAATATTTTTTCTCAGGGCACTGCCCCGAACCTCGTAGAGGGGGCTACCTGCCCCCCTCAAACCCCCCGGACAGGGGGGGCCGCCCCCCCCCTGTGACCCCCCCGCTGCGCAATCGGCGCAATGAAGGGCGGGCTCCGCCCCCCCTCTAACCCCTCAGTTCACTACGTAAGTTAGTCGTGGAAAGAATATAACACAACCCAACTTTAACATTTAAGAATAGTACCCATGCAATAATGGTGGTATTGGCCTTGGGGAATACCAACTATTAAACCAACCATGATACAAGTGAATACGTATGAGAGTTAATTGAATTCCATTCATTGCCAATATGTGTAAATAAATAATGTATTGAGTACCATACTATTAGCAGGATTGATATATGGTTATAGTCAAATGGTATTGTTAAACAATTCAAAAATTTTAAGTCATATAATTATTTTTTATATGATGTGTTTAGTTATTAGGATAAACATGTTACAAGTGGTATCAAAGCCAAGGTCACAAGGTGAGGTCTGTATGGGCATTGAGCTGATTCAAAATAACATAATAATTGTTGTGTGATTCACATAGAGGAAAAAAAAAGTATCATGCGAAGAGGTGTGGAACCTACCCCATCAAGTCGACCAAGGGATGAGTCTGGAGTCCATATGGGAGTCAACCCATAAATGTGGGTCCAGTTAGGAGAAAGAAATCAAAATGTGAATGCTCTATTATTAGAGACAGTCCAACAGTTACTAGCGGAAATGACCAATCTCCGAGTTAATAATGAAATTTTGAGATTAGAACAAGAAAGACTCATAAAAAGTCTGTGAGATTAGCATAACCAAAGAAACCCAAACCCAAGTGCAGATAATGGACATAGACCATAAATGAACCACCAAGGGGGGAACATCATGAGGTTGAAGAAAGTCAAATGAATAATGAAGAGGAGTCTGAAAATGTATCTGGTGGAAAAACGAAGAAACAAAAGGTAGAGTTGCATGGTGAAATCAAACAAATAAAATCCCCAACATTTGATGAGGAAGCTGAGGAAGTTGCAGAAGCATGGCTAATTAACATGAACAAGTATTTTCAGATATATGAGTATGATGACAATTTGAAGGCTCGATTAGCTATATATAAGTTATATAGTAAAGCCACCTTGTGGTAGGAGGAGGTAAAAACAATTCTGTAGATTGATGAAGTAGAAGTTACATGGGACAAATTCCAAAATCATTTTAAAGATATATATCTAACTGAACGTTTTTATGATGAAAAAGAAAAATAATTCCATGATTTGAGATTGGGTCAGCAAGCCATTGACGAATCCATAGTTATATTCACCTCGTTGTTGAGATATGTACCTTACATTAGGGAGGAAAAGGCTAAGGTACAACATTTTATTAGCAGTTTGTCGGTGTTCATGAAGGAGAGATTGGAATTTGACAATTCGAAAGCAATGGATGAAGCAACATGGAAAGTCGGGATTTACTATCAGAAACAAAGATGAAGAATGACAACAGTAAAAGATGGCTACAGAAGAAAGGGAAGAATAGTATGCAAAGTTTAAAAGGAACTAAAATGTTTAGTAATCGAAATTCCATGAAAAGACCCTTTAACAATTTTTTGGAAAACAACATCAGAAGACTCGTACTCCTAGTGAGTCCCAACAAATGGAGGCATCCAGTAAGCCTAGCCCACACCAGTTTCAAAACCACCTCTACAGTGTTGGGGTTACGGAGAACCTCATTTATAAAAATTGTCCCCATTGGAACATACCAGAGAAAACTGTGAATATTCAAGAGGCTTCTACATTTGGAGAAGTGGAAAGGAGTATCCCACGAATTAACGCAGCATTGGAGGACCACTAGGCAAAGTACCAACCAATAATGGTTGAATTTGAAGGTAAATTAGCTAACTGTTATGTTTCTATTTTAATAGATCTTGGTGCAAGCTTAAGTCACATTAGTACTAAGATAGTTGAACCCTATCATTTAAAAAGTGTTAAGTTTAAAAATGCTTGGATGATACAATTAGCTATCGGAGCAAAACAAAAAGTAACCTCTAAGGTAGAGGAGTGTATGATAGGCGTTGGTGACCAACAAATTAAGGCAAAATTAAATGTGTTTCCATTAGGATCATATGATATACGATCGGTATGGATTGGTTGGAGAAACATTGGTCTATGGTTAATTGTAAAGAAAATATTATCAGTTTCCTCAATCAAAAGGGAAATAGACAAGAGATTCGGGGGATTAAGAAGGGAGTTAAACTATGTCCAATCACAACTAATCAATTAAGTAAATGCAAGAGGAAAGGTTGTTAGATATCTGCTATGGAAGATGGGTATACCAATTCTAAGGACAAGCTCACTACTCTAGAAGATATACTAGTGGTGCAGGAATTCAGTGATGTTTTTCCATAAGAAATTATGGGGCTGTCACCAAAGAGGGATATTGATTTTACAATCGAGTTGATACTTGGGGTTGCTCCTGTGTTCAAGACTCCTTATCGTATGAGTGTCCCAGAATTGGCAGAGCTGAAATTATAGCTGTAAGAACTGCTGGATAAAGGTTATATACACCCCAGTGTTTCACCTTGGGGTGCTTTAGTATTATTTCTAAGGAAAAAGGATAGTATGTTATGACTATGTATCGATTACAGGAAGTTAAATAAATTACTTGTTAAAAATAGATATCCCTTACCCCGAATTGATGAACTATTTGATCAGGTGAAGGGAGCAAATATATTTTCAAAAATAGATTTACAGTTAGGTTATCATCAAATAAGGATAAAGGAAGAAGATATCAACAAAACCGCATTTAGAGCTTGTTACGGCCATTACGAGTTTATTTTACTTCCACTTGGCTTAACTAGTGCCCCTGCAACATTTTTGAGTCTAATGAATGGAATTTTCCATCCATACTTGGACAAGTTTGTTATGGTTTTTATAGATGATATTCTAATTTATATAAGAAATGAAGCAGAGCACAAGGAACACCTCAAAATAGTGCTGCAAACATTGAGAGAGAATCGAATTTACATTAAATTCAGCGAGTGTGACTTCTTCAAAGACCAAATTCAATATTTGGTGCATGTAATTTCTTTAGAAGGTTTAGCAGTCAATTTGGAGAAAATCAAAACCATCATGGAATGGTCAATACCCTGAAATGTAACCGACATTAGATCATTTATGGGGTTGGCTGGGTATTACCATCATTTTATAGAAGGGTTTTCATGAATTTCTTATCCAATAACTTCTTTACAATAGAAAGGGAAAGCCTTTAAGTGGACAACAGAGTGTCAATGTCATTTTTAAGAATTAAAGAATAAGTTGACCACAGCTCCCATATTGAAGATTGTTGATCCAAAGAAATAATTTGTAATCTATACGGATGCTTTCCAGGAAGGTGTTGGGGGAGTTTTAATGCTAGATGACAAAGTGGTGTCTTATGCGTCATGCAAATTAAAGGAGCATGAACAACGATACTCCGTCTACGACTTGGAGCTAACGGCAATAGTGCATGCACTCAAAATGTGGTAGCATTACTTGTTGGGGAAGAAATTCCTATTAATGACAGATCATAATAGTTTACCAAATTTCTTTCGACAACCCACTCTAAATGCTCGGAAAGCAAGGTGGATTGCGTTTTTAAGTGAGTTTGATTTTAATATTGAACATCTGAAGGGTAAGGAAAACTGAGTGGCAGATGCACTCAGTAGTAAGTTACAATGTATTTTTGAGCTGAAATACAACCAAGCGGAGTCCAAATTTTCAGAACAAATTAAAGAGGCAGCAAAGCGAGATCCAGAATATACATTTTTGTGGTAGTAAAGTAAGCAAGATCAAAAATAAGGGAAGCCGATTGATTTTGGCGTTAATAATGAAAATTTGCTGACATTTAAAGGCAAGATTTATGTACCAAATAAAATTACCATTAAGAGACTAATAATGGATGAATTCCATTGGAATCCTTATGTTTCCCATCTGGGTTATCAATAAATGTTCTCTACCATTAAGGGAAACTATTTTTGGCCTAGAATGCAAAAATATATTATGGAGTATCTAGCTAGATGTTTAGAATGTTAACAAGTGAAAGCGAAACACCAACACCTAGCAAGTCTGCTCCACCCCTTACCCATATCTGAATGGAAATGGGAAACAATCACAATGGATTTTGTGATATGGCTACCAAAGACTCAGAAGAAAAATGACTCTATTATGGTTTTGGTGAACAAATTGAGTAAAGTTTCCCACTTCATCCCTGTTAAATCCACGTATAGTGCTGCACAAATTGCACACATATTTATGAAGGAAATATTTCGCCTACATGGAATACCAAAAGCTATATTATCAAATAGAGATGCAAAGTTTACATCTGCTTTTTGGAAAACTCTGTTTGCATGGTTAGGTACTCAAATTCAATTTAGTACTAGTTACCATCCGCAAACAAATGGGCAAACATAGTGGGTAAACCAAGTGCTAGAAGATATGTTGTGCATGTATGTAATGCAACAATTGGGTAAATGGGAGGAGTATCTCCCCTTGGTGGAGTTTGTGTATAGTAACAACTATCATGAGTCATTAAAAATGATCCCATTCGAGGTACTGTATGGGAGAAAGTGTAAAACACCAGTTAGTTGGAACAATCCGGAAAACCAACCTATGCTTGGACCAGATATGCTAATGGAAATGGAGCAAGTTGTGAAGAAAGTAAAGAAGAACTTAAGAGCTTCCCGAGATCAACAAAAAGTGTATGGAGATAGGAAGCAAACATTCAAAGAGTTCCAAGTAGGAGATCATGTCTACGTCCGAGTTAAACCCAAGAGAAGTACATTAAGATGGACCAACTGTCCATAGCAAAGCCCTCGGTATTATGGACCTTTTCAAATCCTAGAACGAGTTGGACCTGTAGCTTATAAGCTTGCTCTACCAAGTTATATGTGAGTGCATAATGTATTTCACATCTCCTTACAAAAAATACATATATATATATACAATCCCCGACATATTATAAATTGGTAGTAAGTGTAGGTAAAATCACAACAAGTTATATAATATGTATGTGGATATAAAAAATATACTTTTTTTTTCCTTTGTTTAGACTATTGTCTAAATAGTGAATGTATTGGATGCAGGTAGAATCGTGTGAAGAGTTCCTGGTATAATTGTTGCATATCCTAGATCAGAAATAAGTAACATTGCAAAACCGAGATATTATCCAAGTTAAAGAGAAATGGTGGCACTTTAGCACAGAAGAGGCCACTTGGGAAGAAGAAAGTTTAATGCAGCAGTCATATCCATACTTATTTCAAAGGTGATACATACAAGACTAAACATCGGGGGCGATGTTTCAAACCAGGAGGGGAAGATGTAACACCTGCTATTAGCATTAATTACTGTTGGTAATTTTGTTGTGGATAATATTATAGACTAAATGGACGGTTGAAAAGCTCAGTAATAAATAATTCTGGAATAATATTTTTAATTTCTCTTGGACAAGAAAATAATTCTGGAAGGAACTCATGTGTGGTTAAATAGACCTAGCTTCCTAAACAGATACAATAGTTATGAGTTTGTTCTCCATTCTAGAGAATAAAATATCTTTGTGAATGAAGAGAGTTTCTTCTTGGAAAAATAGAGGAAAAGACACAAAGGGAACAAGAGATAGCAAAAGGAGCTACATGAACTGGATAACTCTTGAGATGGTTGAAACTGGTGGGGTTATTCCATTGATAGACAAATTCTGGGTATTCAGATTTGACCTGGGTGGTTTGCTGAATATTTGACTCAGAAAGAATGGAAATAATTGTGAAAGTTTGAGCTGCAGGGGGAGACACAGACATAATAGTCGATCTCGCAGGTTGGGAAGAGAGCATGCTAGACAAGAGCAGTCCTAATTGTTTAAGTATCAGAAACAACTAAGTAACTAATAATGCTCATATCTTTATTTTAAGAAAAATAGAAGTTGTAGAAATTTTGTTTGGAATCTTTTTGTATGAGCGCTCTGGTTTTAGTATCAATTTTCAATTAAAAAATAAGATACAGTAGGGTTACTATTAAATTTTTACTTCTGATTTTCAATATCAGTTTGTTTTATTAGATAAAATACAGTAAGGTTATTGTTGAAAATCCAGTTCTTGGTTGGAGTATAAATTAATTCATAAAGGAAAGGTTACTCCCTTATGGTTAAGAATCCCCATCGCTGAACAGTCCAATACCCAATACATGCATAGTCCTCATGGATTAAGGGGAAGTCCCTGAGAGGAACCCAATCCCAACCCAAGGATATAATTGTTAAACCCAATGGGCAATAAAATGGAAGATTTTAAACAAAAAATACTAGAGTATTATTTAGAAAACAATTCCCTATGAAAGTTAACATCTTGAAGAATTCATTAATGATATATGCTATCTATTGACATTAAATAAACTAAGACAAAATCCACGAAAAATGTAATTATACTATACATTCTCCAGGCACAATTAAACTGTGTAGAATAGATAGTTAAAAAAAAAATTGTCCTTACTATTATGAGCCACAATATAAAGGAGCAAAGATCTGTTCTAAATTTACTCAAACTCATTAGAAACGAAGTCATACTTGCTAAATAACAAGAACCTGTGAGATAACTATATTAAACAAAGAACCAAAAGAGAGTCCTGAAATAAGTGCTAGCAGTTAAATCTAGAACTATTGTACCAATTAACTTAGAATGAAAACTATCTAAGACCACCCCAACAAATGAAATCCTTAATTAATGAAGATTATACAAGTTATTAGGTTGCAAACTAAATCAAGTAGGCCTTGAATCAAATATCAAATTGCCTATAAAAATGAAATGTTTGGTCCATTCATAAGACAATTGACAGCTCTTTGTTGTTCTTGATAAAAGATAAAAAAAACCCTCGGTGGAAACAAGCAAAACCTTCTGAATGAGAAAACTGAGATTTACAATGGAAAAGATTAACCTGGAAGCAAGAAGCTCGAGGTTAGCCATTAGAAATTTTTAAACCCGCCTCTCCGATTAGCTACGACGGAAAACAAGCAACATGTTAAGAGCTGGAGACCTTACATGCATCAAGAAATCACAGAGTTAGACACCATAGATACCCATTTCCACCAATCAACGGATAGAGAAATATATCCAACATAAGTTACTTGTGCATGCCGAGGGTTGTGGGGGGAGACCTGCCATAAAAAACCAAACCAGTTTCAACACATTCGACCGAAGACATGAAAATGGTTGTGAGAAAGTGAAATGGCAGAGGATTCACCAGTCCCAGGTGTGGTGTTGGTGTAAAACTGGAATCTAGCTTCGTATTCTTCATAATCCCTCTCAGATCTAGATAAGTTGTGAAGGGGTTACGAGATTAACAACAACCCTTCCAAGCAATTTGTTATAACTCTAAAATACAAGACAATAGAAATAAACCCAAGAAATAAGATAGAAATACTTATTTATTATCAAACCCTTAAGGTAGGGCAACACCATATATTCACTCCTTAAGGAAGGAGAACACTCCACAAGCCATATGCTTGTACATACAATAATCCTTGACTATTCCTTCATGTGGAGTCTCTAGCCTCTATATAGGCCTCATAGATGCACTACCATGGATCATTACCATGGTTCCCTCATATCATCCACTAATACCATGGGCCCATTACATTATTACTAACTACTTGTGGTCCCGCACATGATATGGGTTAACCACCTTATTTATTACTATGGCCCATCCCATTATTACATTATTACCATGGGTACCTCCCTTGGTACCCCATATTATCCCCCCTAGGTATATAACATTCCACCACCCCTAAGCATGTTTCGTCCCCGAAACATGGGAAGAACATAAATAATAAGATCTACTCAAAAGCGTAGTCCACTGGTACCATGCACGTGCATCTAGCCATCCAAGAGAAAGGTGAACCCTTGCTCTCGCTGGTGCCTTGCTCGCTTGAGATGGAAGTTGACCATGGCAACTCTTCTGTGTTGATGTGCAGTAGGCGGATCTTCGCTCCTCACCATCCGTCATACGGGGGTTGTTGTCCTTGTGGCTAATTGGTTGCCATCTTGTTGGTTGTTTTCTTGCGGGTGATGTGGGTGATGATATATTGAAGTTTTAACCCACGGTGTCTTTTTCTTTAACTCACCTTGTTGTGGTGCCTGTTGTGGTGTCTTCTTTTCCAATATGACTTAAACCACTGAGACCTCCTCTAATGTATCAACACATGTAACCTTTTCTGCTTCAGCCTCTGTTTGTGTTTAATCGTCTATCATCACTGGCTCATCATCTAATATGTCAGACCCTAGAACATCTTCTCCTTCAGCCTCCTTGGACTCTACCTGTTTATTAATGGAAATATCCTGTAATGTAATTTTCTTCTTTTTATACCAGAGCTTCAGAAATTTCTTCTGCACATTAATATTGATAGTACCCGCAGATTCCATCTAAGGATATCCCAAAACAATATCCAAATTATCCATCTTTGAAGTATAAAAATCACCATGCAACACAATATTATCCGTAGAAAGCTTCAAATCCTTATAAATTTGAATATCCTCATCATCAACATGTGTATTTTCAATGTGTTTCGCTGGAATTTGCAATTTTTTTGCCAAGTTAACATTGATAAAATTATGCTTGCAACTAGGATTTATAGAAATAATGATCTTCTCCTTTTGAATCAATCCATGAACCTGTAATAAGGATATACCAGTAGGAAATAGCTCCACATGTTTCTCCTTATCTTGTTTTCTGGCATGAGACCATCTGTCTAAAAGTAA
This sequence comes from Pinus taeda, assembly GCA_000404065.3. Classification (NCBI taxonomy): domain Eukaryota; kingdom Viridiplantae; phylum Streptophyta; class Pinopsida; order Pinales; family Pinaceae; genus Pinus; species Pinus taeda. The sequence continues at coordinate 13,920 of APFE031021825.1, forward strand.
TTTTTCAAATTCTTCATCATGCATGTTGAAACATTTATTTTGGTTAAGTAATCCCCACCATGTGGCTGCCTCATCTTCAAAATTAAACACTAGAAAAGTTCTCCAATTATGTGCCCATAATGACGTGTTTTTTTTATGTATTCTTCAATAGTAGGACCATTATCTTTTCCTGTAAAAGCCATGAAGAGGGTTTTGAAAAAATTCACTTATTTGGCGAAAATTTAAAATTGTCACAGTTTAGTCAATATTGCTCAGAATCCCTATTATGACCTATTTTTGGAAATGGAACAACCATTCTGCATCTGCCCATGTGATAGAAATTCTGATCCAGGCACTAGAATTTCAGATCTGCGCTGCAACTCTCCTGTCATCCCCAAAATTTTTGCAAAAAGAGTTGATTTTAAATCAGCGATATCTCCCTCATCTGGACTCTGATTCGACCGATTTTTTTTTGAAATAGGGTATCTTTTCACATAGGATCCAGATCTACAATTAGATTTTGCAGATCTTGCACTAGGACATCCAGATCTGCGCCGAAAACTTGTTGCCCTGAAAAATTGTTTGCAACCCCACTGCTTTTTAGATCAGCGATATCTCCTTCATTCGGACTCCGATTCGACCGATTTTTTTTTTTTAATTGGGTATTTTTTCACAAGGAATCTATATTTGCAATTATATTTTATAGATCTTGCACCAAAATGTACAGATCTGATCTGCAAACCCGCCGCCCCCAAATAGAAAAAATTCTCCACTTTTTTGCCCAAGAAAGTGCTCTGATACCACTTGTTATAACTCTGGTATGAAAACATAAGACAATAGAAATAAACCCAATAAATAAGATAGAAATGCTTCTTTATTGTCAAACCCTTAAGGTAGGGCAACACCATACATTCACTCCTTAAGGAAGGAGAACACTCCACAAGCCATATGCTTGTACATACAATAATCCTTGACTA
>APFE031021830.1:0-15135 GCA_000404065.3 Pinus taeda
TATGCAAAGCAAAAACGATTTACAACACAAAAATTTTAAACAATCAGCAAATGCTCATAAAAACTCTAGAATTAAGAACCAACTGAGCCATTTTATTAATCAATGGAGCAAGTACAATAATATGGAGGAATGCACTTGGGCCTGCCTCAATGGCAAGCGTGACAGAACCTAGGTGACAATACAATGATCTCAAATGCTGGAAATGACTGCTCTAATGCTTTGCGCTATCCAGAAAACTTCATTGTTGCCTGGAAAGAGACTGCAAGAAACTCCTCCGGTGCTCAAAAAATGATGAAACTTCAGCTAAAAAATCCTTGGCCAAAACCCACAAAAACCCAGAAATGGTTTGGCCTGATTTGGACTTCCCAAAATCGACCCCCAAAGGCACTATTTAGTCCCCAGTAATTCCACAGTGTTTGCTGCAAAGATACAGCTTAAAACCCCACCTCCGGTGCCCATAAAATTATGAAACTTTATATTTGGGATCCTTGTCAAAAACCCAGAAAAACCCAAAAAGGTTTCTGGTTGGTTTAGACTTCTGAAATTCGACCCCCTTGGAGCCCAACCTCAACTGCAATTGCAAAACTCAGCCGGCTAGAAATTGCCTGTAAATCCTCCTGGAAATGCCCCCAAAGTGTTGGGCTGGCCCTTTCTATCTAATCCCTGACTTCCCGAGTGAGCTCTTGGCCTAAGGCACCTGCTCCTAAGCTCCACGAAAAACTGCTGAGTGGCCTCTGCGCTGTCCCCTAGCCCAACGATTCGAACTGTTGGAATGTTGGCTCTTCTGGCTATAAAACTCAGCAAGAATGCTGGTCTATTGCTGCTATCTCAACTCACTAACTCTCTGGCCAACAATCTGATCTCTGCTGGCCTCTATCTCTCTCTCGGTATTCTCTGGCTGCCTTGTGTTGGGTGGTGGTGCAATGTCACTACCTCGGAACTCCTAAAATTGTTGTAGAACTGCCTCTCTAGGGCAAGCATGGATGGTCCCCCGAAGTAGAGGTTGAATCTCCTGCTTGAGAGATTCGTGACTAAACAACCGGTTGACTAAGTTAAACAGAAGAGTGAACAGTGAACTGATTTTGTTTGCAAGATGTATGAATGAATCCCAAAATGAGAGTTCCTCCCTCCTTATAACTCCTTGGGCCTCCCTTGCCTCATGTAGGCCCCTCCATCCACCTATTCGAATTTCCCTCCAAGCTATTCGAATGGGCCAATTCAAATCCCCATGTGGGTGGCCCCCCACATTCCACTAGCATCCAAATTAAGTCGAATTGCCTCCTAAGTCCCTAAATCGAAAATGATGGGTTCTTTTCCTTAGCCAATATTGTGCAAAATTGTGTAGCAGCACCTTGTTACAAATGTGTTTGATAAGAGACATGACAAAGGTGCAATGCTTCAAGTGTAATGAGTTTGGACACTATAAGAGGGTCTGTCCAAATCAACTGAACAATAAGAGAAATGATAGAAGTGAAGCTCATTAGTCGAAGTAGTGTGAGAACCTAAGAAGAATCCAAAGAAGGAAGAAGTGAAGGATTTTTACTAGTGAAAGAAGGTTCACTAACTTCTAGGTTCTCTATGAATGGGTTTCATGCTCATTATTTATGGTCTTCTAGGTAAAAGCATGTTCTTCATGCTTCTAGGGTTTTTTAAGTCTTAGGATTTATTGTCATGAGTCAGTGGAGCCAACATCACGTTTATAATACCCTTCCGGGCAATTTGTAATTGTAAAAGAGAGTTATTTTGAGTCTAGAAAGTATTGGAATCTCTAAGAGTGCAAGCCGACACAAAGGAGGAAATTCGACCCCTTGAGAAGGCTATATAAAGAACAGTTCGACTTCAATTGAAGATACACTCTCAAGTTTGATCTACAAGAATGAATTCGATCTATAGCTGGGTAGCTTCAAGAAGGAGAGCGAAGGTCAAGAAGCAGGAATAAGGACAAAATTTCTTGGTTTTTGAGCTCTATCTCTCTTACACGTGCGAAATTCTAGGGTTTTTGGGTTGCAGGAAGAGGCAGAAGTTGCAGAGCTGAGTTGCAGTAGGACGAAGTGCACAAACTGGTAGTTGGAAGGAAGGAAACTCTATACCTCATTGATCTTAGGAAGAGCTGTCTTGCTCTTGGAAGGTCCTAGAAGAAGGTCAAATTAGGGTTTCTTCAGGCGTTGCAAGGTGGAAGTTGCAGGTTGAGTAACAGTGCATTAGCTGGTAGATCGAAGTTGTAGTGTGTAGCGGTTTGGTACGAATTCAAGAAGGACTTGAGGAAGGGCTGACTTGGTACTGGGAGAAGGACTTGGTCTAGGGATCGGGGCTTTGTATCTCATTTGAAGCAGATTCTGAGAAGAGAAGAGTTTCTGGGTTTTCCCCTTGGAGGGGTTTTTCCCTGGCTAAAAGCCTACATTTGTTTCTTGTTTTGTTTTTATTGTTTCTTAATATTCTTTGATGAAAATATCTAACTAAGAGAACACAAAGAAGATAATTAAGATTCATAAGCAAGTATTAAGGTCATAGAAATAAGTATAATAAGTTGCCACTTTACTTTTCTCTAACACTACCCCCTTCACATGACACGTTTCATCTCAAGTAGTATTGATTGGCATGATTATCTTGGTCTTTGAGTGATATATTGGATGGAAAGCCAAATTGAATGGCACCTTGGTTATCACATTGAAGTGATGTCTACTGCTCATGATGAAGTCAATTCTCTTCCAGAAGTGACTGCCATCATGCACCTATACGAGTTGGTTCTTGGTTGTTTTTGTACTATATATGCAGTGTCCAAATTTACTAGGTGTATCGTTGGAGTCAAAAAGGGGTTAGTCGTATCCCCACCCTTTTTAATATCTATAGAGTGTTGAGAAATATAGGGCATAACAATTAGGTGATTTCTCTTCTAATGATAACTACTTGTGAATGCCTTTTACTTCATTAGATTACGATCTTCTCTTTAGTTAGATTATTATAGTGTTCTTCTTCATCAAACAACTACCAAAGCATAAACAATAAAGAGACAAGAGACACAAAATATAGGCGATCAGCCAGGGCCAAAACTTCTCCCACTTGAGAGGAAAACCCAAACGAATTCTTCTTCTTATAAAGAGTTCGATTGACGAATACCAAGACCATGACCAAGACCCTTGACCACAACCCCTCCAGGATCAAGTCAATCTGATGAACCATTTTCTTGCACAAAGTCAACTTTAGTTAAACACACCTTCCAATGATGATGGCTTCTCCTTCGACCCCCTTTTTTAGGACCTGCAACCTTTTGTCTGCAATTTGATTTAACTGCAGAAACCCTAGATAATTCGTGTGGTCAAGATAATGGAGAAATTGGTTTCCTTTCTTCTTCGTTTGATGAGATATCTTTACTTCAACCACTCGACCTCCAATATGACTCCTCTATCAAAATTTAGTCTTCTATGGTGACTGCAATCTTAGCCAAGAAGTGTTCCCTTGTTGCAGATCATATGTGTGGAAAGGATGTCTCGAAACAGGCCCAAAACGATTCTATTTTTCTTTCTTCCTTTTTGTTGTTCCTTCACTATGGTACATGACTCCTTTTTGTTGCTAGATCCAACTTCTGTGATTGTTTCTATGTGTCCTTTGGGAGAGGCCGAGTCCTCCTTTATATAGGCGTTGCTGAGCTTCCAAAATAAGCGACATCTCTTGACAAGCTGACTTGACTTGTGGTTTGTATCCTTGATCTTGGAGGGGTTTCCTTTACAATTAGACTCATATTGACTCAAATAAATATGCAACATACCCAAGAAGAGTTATTCATACATGACAAAAATTCTTTTGACTCTATAAACTCAATGACATGTCCTAGAAGCTCTCAATGGGAGCTTGACCTAAAATAAATTTCCCTCGAGCATGAAACCCATGCCTCAAGAAACAATAATTCTAAATTTATTTTTCTCTTTTCATTGAATACATAAAATCAACATTCCATATGTCATTATGAAGACCGAACCTAGTTACATATTTCAACACTCCCTCTTAACTAGGGAAGTATTAATAATCCATACAAGGTATATGGACATTCTCAATATGAGGAATTCTCATAAGAGTCGTCAGATTGGTAACCCATCTGTATAGCATCATATTAACCAACATTGTAACATAGAAAGGCCTTGACTAATAGCTCTATCTCTTCACAAGATCAGAGCACAATGCTGGTGAGACCAATGATGTATAGACACCCTCATCGTTGTCTCTCTCGGAACATACCCCACCCGGGTTCTCAGGGTGTGTTCTCAGGGTGGGTTCTCAAGGTGCGTTCATTAAAGAATATCGGTCCTCTATGACTACTCTTATCTTGGATGCCCTAACTCATCCTCAAAGAGCATCGGATTCTAGATGTTTACCCAGTCGTTCATTCTTTCTTCCCAAGTGAAGAAAAGAATGATGTGTCTATCTCTCCCTCTTAATTAGGGAGGATATAGCTATTCCAATGAAGGAATGTACCTAAGCTCCCTCTTAGCTTTAGGAATTTGCTTCCAAGTTTCAACCAAGTAAGAAACTTGTTTTCTAGGCTCCCTCTCAGCTAGGGACCTACAACAACTCCTTAGGTGGAGATGATGGGACAACCAACTGCTTGAAGAACTCCTCCTCACGATGTCATGAACATCTTTTCTTTATTCAAGAGTCTTCATGTTTTGGGACTTCTTCATAGGGCACAAACCATCCATCACTTTCATCCATGAGTCAATCATGTCATTATTCCTTTCATCGAGAAGTGATCCAACAGTTCATATCTAGCCTTTCTTTGTGCCATGCTTCCTTCTTCATGCCATGTTTCCTTAAGGATCTTTCATCCTACTACATGGACATCATGGGTGGAAGATATCCATAGATCTTCCCTTGGCAGCTCTGCATAAACCCATTGAGATATTATTGAAAAATGAAGGAATGAACATTAAGTCAAAACTACCTTTGTGATGTTCTTTCATCATGACATCTTCTAGTTCGCGTCAACATCCTGCATACATATTGACACATATCCAAAAGATCTGTACTGTCAAGTGTCTCTTTTTTTTCTTGGACTTCATGAAAGTGTTCATATCTTTCATGGAGATATCCTAGTCAAATTTCTCAGTCCTCGGATGTTGATTGCCTTTTTCATAGTTGCATATTTCGTAATCTCTTCTTTTCTCTCGTCACACATTTCCTTCTAGGAACTTTCATTCATAGTTCCTCCAATTTGTCAACCACCTTATATTCCATATAAGGACATATTATGTTGATTTCATCCAGACAATGATGAAATTTGATGACTAAAAAAAGTTTCCTGCAATCCCAACTCGGTTTTAATTTTACCTTATCACTCCCATTCAGTTAAATGCCCTTTCCCATAAACATACATTCAACATATAGAATTCTGGAAATGAAATTTTCAGATTAAAACACATGAGATTGTCAACACATGTTGAAAATAAATATGGACATAAACAGATTAGCAACACACATAAAAATACACAAGTTTTTGGTCAACTTATACCCATGCAAAACCCCTTCAATCTTCTCCGAGGAAAACTTGTTAGAGAGCTATCCAAATTTATTTATCTTTCAAGTTCAGGAAAAATACATTTGTAGACAAAACAAAACAGCAAAATACAACTTATCTCTTCAGCGCAAAACTCCTTGAAAACCGTGCCCACTTTGCCTCGATTTCCGTACCCACTTGAAGTTGAAAATATGTACAATACAAATATGATTGTACGGACAATATTGTACGGATTTCGTACGAACAATACAGATTTCTGTACCGTTATACAGACGGTATGGTTTTTTCGTTCATTTTTTTTTCAAAAACTTCTCTCGAAGGGCGTGCAACTCACAACATTAATTGTTGTTCATGCTGGACCTTTTGTTGTCTTTTATGCTTTGATTTTCGTGCCCATCTTTGCCCAGAAATCACTCCTTTAACTTGCTGCAACAAATTTCTCTTTCAGAACTTTTCTCCAACTCTCAACCTCCTTTCTCCAATCTACTCATGAAGAATGAATGTAGTCTCTCTTTTCTTTTTCCCCTTTTGTTTCCCTAAATGACTTTTGGCCAACCCTAAGATCTAATGGCTCAGATTCATTTAGATCAAAGGATGAGAATAAATGTGCATTTAATATTCACTTTCAATTTTTTAACTCACCCATTAAATAAAGTACCCACATTGTACTTTATGTCTAAAGTTACTTTTCACTTTATAATTTAACATTGACTTTACCACTTATAAAGTCACTTTCACTTTATAAAGTCACACTTAGGAAAATAATTATTTTGGACACTTTTCCCTTGGTAGAGACTAACACATGGGAAACCACTTGTCTAAGGTACTTTAAAAATCAACAGACAATGTGTGACCCATGCCTCCTTGCATCCTTTCAAAGGTGGAGATCCTTTCTTTTGATCATGCTCTCAAGATAGAGCATTTATCCATGCTATCTGCAAAGATATGACATGACTTTATAGTATCGAATACAAGCATACATACCTCATTTTCTTTTAGGTCATCTTAGACTTCCTTTCAACATCTCCCTTGATTGAAATAACTTCAATTCCTTGATCTGCTTTAGCTCTATTGTGATCGTACCATCATCCCATGAGTTCCCACAAGTTGGAATTCTTGATGAAACACTTTCTTCCATTTGATTGGCGAACCTTTTGATGAAGATTCCAATAAAGGATCTTGAGCATCCTCATCCAACAACTGTCTCCTTTTGATAGATGTATGATGAGCTTTGTACTAGATGACTTTTTCTTCTTTTTCCCAAAAGTACCACTTATGCTTCTCATGAGGTTACGAAGAGCTATATCCTTACTTAGACTTCTATTTTAGCCATCTTTCATGCTTCTCTATGATGATGTCAGGATCTCTTGCTTTTAATGCTTCTATGATGCCATGATGCATGCTATCATTTTACTTAGTGAATCATGATTAACCATATCTTACAACAGAAAACTTGAGATCATGAACTTGAAAATAACTAGGTGAGGAAGACTATCTCAATCATAGTAGATATCTTTTACTTCCACTTTCTTGGACTTCTTCTATTCAACTTCCTCCACTTCTTCGCTGATATGGGCTTCTTCTCTACCTCTTTTTTTATTGTCCTTCTTGAGCTTAGGACAATCTCTTTTGTAATGCCCATATTCTTGACATCCATAGCATTGAATCTTAGCCATGTTCATTTTCTTTTTCTAAGGATCAAATTTCCCATATTTTACTCTTCTCCTTGTCATAGCAACATATACTTGATTTTGATCACCTGATCCCACATCAGTTTTAGCCTGCAATTTGGTTTCTTCAATCTCGCATAGTGAACATAGATCCTGGAATGGAGCAACTTCTTTCTTCCCATAAATACTTGAAGTAAAGTTACCCATTCCTCTGGTAGTGCATTTAGTACTATAGTGGTCATCTCCTTGTTAGACATTACTTCTCCCAGATCTTGAAGTTGATCCCTTATTTCGGATATCCTCATAAAGTATGAGGCTATCCCTTCTTTTGATATCTTTAGTTTGTAGAATTCTTGCCTTAGAGAGATGACTTCTCTTGTAGTGATTATAGAAAATAACTCTGCCAATTTGTCATATATTTCTTTTGAGGTGTCGAGTTTGGATACATATGGAATGAGGGGATCCTTGATGGATTCTATAAGAATCCTTTGAGCCCTCACTTGCCCTTTCATAAACTTTGCAAGTGTTTGAACATCTTCTTTCGTTGGTTTAGTGATAGATCCTTTGACATGATCCATAACCTCATTTTCAATGAGATTCAGATTTGTCCTCTTCTTCCATGCAAGATAGTTTGAAGCCCCAACCAATTTGTTGATATCCTTGCAAAAAGACATTTTGACAGATTTAGACATAAATATACTTGTGAAAAATGCTTCTCTATAGATGATAGAGAACTTTTCCTTGATGAAGAAAGATCTCTTCAAGAGTGATCCTTGACTTCACAAAGAAGGAGATCACTTTAGATCCTTTGATGGAGATGTCCTTGTTGATTATGATCAATGATGACTTCTTGATGCTTCTTGGATGATCTTCGAGAGAAAATTGCCTTTAGAACTTCTAAAGATGATGGCAACGTCCTTGATCTTGCTTCTCTAGTAAGAAACTTGATGTATAAGTCCTTCAACTTGAGTAGCGTCTTTGTGGTCTCTTGAGATGACTTGAGGATTCCAAGACTCCTTGATGGTGCAGACTTTCTTTTTCGATCTCGGGTTTTGATACTTCTTTGTAGATCTTGACTTCAAGATGATCCTCTTATATTTACTTTGATGTCTTTCTTGAGATTTGATCTTTGAGTGTCCCTTGATAAGATGCAACAATGGTATGTTCTATGCTTTAGCACAATTTACTTCAATGTTCTTTATCAACCCAATGACAATTTCCAATTATATCTAGTAGCAATCACATTAAATTAAACACATTGATAGGTAATGCAAATAGAACATAAAAACATGTGCATAAGAAAAGCCAAGACAAGAGGACACAAGATATGGCAGATGCCAGGGAAAAACCCTAATGTGGGGAACCCTTTGATCAAATATTCTTATTATTATTCAATAGTTCAGTAGAGAAAGAGAGTACAAATATCAAATTATCTTGCCCAAAACAATCCTATCAAATCAGTAGTCAACATCAGTCAATTGCATCCCTAACTAGGAAGTCAACGCTGGTCAAAGCAACACCAAAATGTCCTCCAAGAAGCTCAGTCAATAATAGTCCAATTTGGCCTTCCAACAGGGTCAAAGTAAGCCCAAAACGGTTTGGTCATCCTAGTCAAAGGAGAGAGAGAAAACACTGTTGCAATTTATGCGGTCAAATTTGAAGTCAACCCTAGTCAAACTGTCCCAATCAACTCGATTTTTGTGCCAATGAATGCGACCTCCAAAAATTGAAATTCTGCCCTCAAGATTGTAGTCAACGAATGTAACAATCCCAGAATTCGTCCTGTTGCCACACGTACGAAGTAGAGAGAAGTTGCCTCCAAGCTGTACAGACCAATCAAGAGAGGAGAGAGAGATATGTGATGAGATAAGTGATGTCCATATGAGGAGAGAGGTCACTCCTATTTATTCACTTCGTTGAGGGTGACGAGACACATCTTTTGGGCTTCATGAGCCTACATTTGACTAAGGCCGACCTTGACAATTTGTGCATGAGAGAATAAATTCAAAATTTCATTTTTGCTTGTCAAAATGAGATGATATTTATACCAAAATTGGACCTCTCGAACAGAGGAATCCAATGCAATAATCATTTCCATCGTATGAGATGTCCTAAGGTGGAATTTGGCCCTAGTTGCCAATTTTAACACTCTCTCTCAACTAGGGGGAATTCCACCTGCCAATCCATTTGTCATCATGCCATCCTGTACCATCCCTGTCATCACTGCCTTGCTCTGCTCTGCTTTGTTGAACCATGACGTAATATTGAAGAAGAAGTGATCGAGAGTGAGTCCTAAAATTATACCACTCTTCACTGACAAAAGTTAGCCCTTGATCCCAGATCAAGTTTTAGAACACCAGGCATCCTAGTCATAGGGAGTACGATAGTACACGATGTGTCCATCGGTAGTGCTATTGTCCCTAACCATCTTTTCCCAACTAATTGGCCAGATGAGAGGTACTTCCCATGAGTCATAGACTCCATGGGTAGGATGTGTGCTGGGGCATCAACAAGAGAAGGTGAACCACTCATCCTGTGCATATGTCAATCGTAGGGGAAGGTGAAGCATTCACCCTACATACATGTGTCCTGGTAGGGGAAGGTGAACCACTCACCCTACATACACGTGTCCTGGTAGGGGAAGGTGAAGCACTCACCTTACACACATGTCAATCATCACGAGGTATCATAGGGGAAGGTGAACCACTCAGCCTGTACATAGCGCACCACTAGGGGAAGGTGAACCACTCACCCTATGGTCACTCATAGCTCTAAGAAGTACCCCAAGCCCCCAGGAGTTCCCAGAGCTCAATGTCCAACTCATACGGAACCCTCATAGGAGGGTCGTTCCACGACTTCAAGTCTTTCTCGGAAGGTTAAAAACTTAGATCCACCAAACTACCAACCCAATTAGCATTTGAATATCCATGTAGCCTCAAGTTCCCGACAGTGTATCTCAACCAGTGGATTGTGCCTTGAATATATCTCAAGAGATTCTTAGCAGCAATCCAATGAATGCGATGAGGCTCGACAATAAACTGACTCAATGTGTTCACAGCAAAGCATATCTTAGGACGAGAGTTGACCAAGAACATTAGGCCCCCCACAAGTTGACAATAATCGAAAGGGTTCGCTAATTCGGGCCCAGCAACACTTCCACATAGCTTCTTAAAGTTGAGTTCCATCGGAGTAATCACAGACTTGCAATCCACCATCCCACATCTCTCAAGTAGCTTCACAACGTATTTTCCTTGAGAAAGGAAAACCTCAATTGGCTTTTGCCAGATCTCCAACCCTAGGAAGTAATGCATCAGTCCTAGGCCGTTCATCTTGAATTTTAGAAGCCAACTCCCTCTTGCATTGATGAATGAGAGGGTCATCACCTGTCAAAAAGAGATCATCCACATAAAGGACTAGAATGAGGGGCTTGTCCTTTCCAACCTTGAAGTATAGGTTGGGGCCAACATCGCTCCTTGTAAATCCAGGCTTCATAAGATAGCTATCAATCCTCTCATACCAAGCCCTATCGACTTGCTTCAACCCGTAGAGGGCTTTCTTCAACCTGCATACATGTGTCTCAGATCTTGAACTTCGAACCCCTCGGGATGTTCCACATAGACTTCCTCTTTAAGCGAGCCATGCAAGAAGGAAATTTTGACATCCATCTGGTGTAGGCTTCATCCTTGCGAAGCAGCTAGGGCTATGATCGAACGGATGGTGGTATATTGGGCAACCGGTGCAAATATCTTATCATAGTCTACTCCTTCCTTTTGAGAGAAGCCTCGAGCAATGAATCTAGTCTTGAACTTTTCAGCACTCCCATCTGCTCCATGTTTGATCTTGTAGAGACATTTTGAAGTGATCACTGACTTGTCCTTGGGTCTAGCAACCACATCCCATACATCATTCTTCATGATCGACTCATACTCCTCGTTCATCACATCCTTCCAAACTTGGTGTTTCACGACTTCTGCGAATGTGCAAGGTTCAGATTGTACAATGGTACTCATGGTAGCTAAGTACCCTTGGTACCTATTCGGCTTCATGCTTTCACGAAATGTCCCCCTCGGTGCAATATGTTTCTCAACATTTTCAAGAGTATCTTTGAGCCACAAAGGTCTTTTTCTTGAAGTAGTGGGCTCACTAGGACGTGGATCAATGGGATCCATCGTACCTTCCACACCGGGCAATTAGTTCATCAGACAGAGGTTCATCCTGCTTTTTTGCATCAACGTCATCATTGTCCTTCCTAGGGATAGGAAGATCTCAGACTTTTCTAAGAGAAGAATCTTCATCGAAAGTGACATCATGACTTAATTCAACTTCCCTTTGACTAGGCACATAGATTCTATATGCCTTTGAAGTTTCATTGTAGCCCACAAATGTTCCTTTCTTCCCACATGCATCTAGTTTATTTCTTTTATTTTTCGACTCATGAAAATATACGAGACAACCAAAAATTCTAAAATGAGAAACATTAGGTTTCTTACTGGTGAAAGCTTTTTTGGGTGTCTTGAAGTCCAAAACTTGATGTCGGCATCGTTTCGAACATACACAACGGCGTTGACAACTTCTCCCCATAAGAACTTTAGAAGACTTTGATGATGAAGCATATCACAGTTGGCTTCTATGATAGTTCGATATGTCCTTTCGACAACACCATTTTGTTCAAGAGTATATGCAATAGTGGTCTCCCTCTTAATGGCAATTCATTTGACTCATATTCAGGTCCATTATCGGTCCTCAATATTTTGATCTTCTTCCTTGTTTGATTCTCGACCAAGGCTTTGAAAGAGCGGAACCATTTGAACACTTCATCTTTCTTCCTTAAGAAATAGATCCATGTTTTGCGAGAGAAGTCATCCACAAAATTAGCTTAGTACAAATATCCACCCAAAGGTGTCACAAGCAACATGCTTGATAGATCAGAATGGACCATTTGAAGATTATCGGTGGCTTGAGTTTCACTTGAGGGGAATGGTCCCTTTGTATGTTTTCCAGCTTCACAACCTTGACGAACACCTTCATTATCTAAGTTGAATTCAGGCATACCTGTGACCATCTTCCTCACATTAGGTAAGGCTTTGAAATGAAGGTGAGCAAATCTCCGGTGCCATAATTCAGATTGAAAAGAAGTATCACAAGTCATTGCTCCCTGTTGACCCTGCTGCCCGCACCTACCTACTAGTTAGCGAGAAAAGCCTTCAACCCCACAAGGTGTGGTTGGTGGCAGGGAACTCAGAGAAGGGGCTGTCACACTGATCCCAACTCTCTCCGTTTTAGCTATCTCCTAGGCTAGCTAAGGGGGGTGGTCCCTAATGGAAAAGCTAAGCTAAAAGCTAAGATGTAAAGTTCTAGGAGAATTTTTTGAGTTAAATAAGATTGTCAATCTGAGATATAAAATCAAAACGTAATATAAGCAATAGCCATTAACCGTACGATAAACAGGAAACACATAAATGACCAGTGCCTTAAAAACGTTGTTATTTCATAAATGAAAATATTTTTGTTTGTATTTCTTTTTATGCTCAGAATGGAAACGAATGCTTTTAAATGAAAAGAGAAAGTTTGTTTTGACTTTTCAAAATAGAAACTAAGCTAAGGGATCAAGATACTTCCCTCTTGGGTAAATCTCTTTTTGATGTCTTAAGAGCTTGATGGCTTGAACAACATGTGGGATCCTTGGTGTCCTCGGAGGTGACTATTCCCGCCGAAGAAGTCCTCGCCCTCCAACAGAGCTGGCAACCTGTCGCTTGAAGACACAGAAAACACTTGCAAACGAATTGTTAATGCAAAAAGAGACTTGGCATATAGAGACCAAGTTGAGCTTGTCATTCAACCGAGAATGGACAAGCTACAACAAGTGTACAAGATATACCAAGTCCAAAACAGATTTGAGATAGCTGCAAATCTCTCCTCCTTAGACAATAGTGCCTTCAGGCAAAATGAAAAACAACTAGATAGCAAATGAAAATCACATGAATATTAAACGACACAAGTATACCTCATGTACCAAGGCATGCACCACAAGAGACGCTGGTAACCCCAAAGACATTTATTTATTAATGTAAATGCTGAGTACAAAATCCGGCAGAGTCTCCGCCAGCCCAATAGCTCGTTCTATGATAATACAATAAGAGCCCATGGCTCATATAAATAGGAAAATGGGAGACAATCCCAAGGCAAAATCCAATGACAAATGGCAATCAGGTGAAGATCCCAATGAAGCAAGAAGAATGACAAGTGGCTGCTATGAATGCTTGTGATCCTGGAGATAACTGCTGATATTGGATTGGCTGCCTTTGACCAACGTTTAAACTGCTGTTTTAATAAAATCTGAACTGTAGATTGTAGCTGCCAACGGACTGTTCTGTTTATAATTGTTTGGGTGATATGCTGAGTGGGCATGTGACTGCTATTTAACCACCGTAGACTGCTGTATAACTGCCTTTGAACTCCTGTCCATTGGCTGTGATTAAACATGCTGTAGACTGCCTCTTAAACTATGCGTATATACCTTGATTGACTGCACATAACTTGCTGTTCAGATCAGCGTTAAATGCTGAGTATATTGCCACGTTGACTGCCTTTAATCTGGGTATTGCCAACGTGGATTGCTGGACAGCTGCCTTGAAGATTTGTTGTGCATTGCCCACGTCAACAATGCTAAATTGCCCACGTACATTCCTGTTCTCATGCCCACGTACCTGCTGCCTAAGTTGACCGGCTGACTTACGTTGCTGCCAATATGCCAACGTATTGCTGTTAACTGCCTTTTGACTGAACGCTGATATTTGACTGCCGTACGGACTGCGTACGGACAACGTACGGATTTCTTTTGGCATGTGAGTAATTCCATATGGCTGAGTGTGGGTCCCTACCCACTTAATTCTTTTTTTTAAACATTATGATATTTGATCTCAAATAATAATTTTTCAACCTGATAAATAAATCAAAATTTCATTGCCTCATGACTTCATCTTGCTTTGACTTTGACTTTGAGTTGACTTTCTTTGACTTTGACTGGCTGCTGAAACTTTGACTTGAGGTGGGCCCCACATTTGCTTTGCCACGTCACCTTTGACTTTCTGCTTGACTTCCATGTCAAAATTTGACTTATTTTGACTTTGGAAATTTTTTTAAATTTTTCCAATTATTCATTTTTTTGAATTTTTCTTATTTTTTGCCACTGTCACCTGAAAAAACGCCTTTTGAGGGACTCTGAGTCATTTTTTGACCCCCAAAGTAGGCTCTATGAGAATGCTGGGCCTCTGAGGATCAATTTTGACTGGTCATACGCCCCAGACATCTCCTAAGGCCGCTTATTTATGCCTTTACATAAAAAATAATTAAAAAATCCCGTTTTGCGGGAAATTTTTAACTATTAAAAAATCCTACCTAGACCTAGCCAAATTTCACGAAACTTTACGTGTGATCTAGTATGGTAATATACATCGACCCTAGACACTAAGATGTGTCAGGGGCTCAATCTTCAAACCGTCACCTCGGCTTTGGGGTGTGCACGAGTGAAAAAATCCAGAGAATTATCCGCCTCTGAAAAAGAAGGGAAAAGAAGGGATAATTCACCGGATAAAAAAAAACACTCCAAGGTGTACTCGTTTGCTGATCGAGTCCCACATCCTAGGCCTGTTACAAATTCAAGAAACATCATACTAGCATCACTTATTACAATTCCCCGTAGGGTGTGGAATCTGGGTACAAAGAAGAAATATGATGAGAAGATAGAAGGAGAGTTAAAAAACTCTGTTGACTGATGACATCTGATGGTACAAGTGTCCTCTGGATCATCTTGGGCATGGATTCGTCACATAATCGTCAGGTGCTACTCCAGCAGTCAACATCTGGCTCCATATGGGGATGCATACTAGATATGAAGTGATAGTGTGCAAGAACCTAGAATCTGCATCCACCGACAAAAGACATATATCAGCAGTA
>APFE031021842.1:2939-15971 GCA_000404065.3 Pinus taeda
AATGTAGCCTTTACAGTTATTATCGGTTTTAATAAAAAGTTTCTTTGTGGTTTTGTTTATTGGGCATTCTCCTTTTTTCTTCTGGAAATTCAAGTTTTCAGATCTTTGGGGTCTCTACCCCAAGATCCATTTCAAGTTTTCAGATCTTGGGGGTCTCTACCCCAAGATCCATTTCAATCTTTTAGATCTTGGGGGCCTCCTCCCAAGATCCAGATCAGTGGTATCAGAGCAGATTATGATTCCATGGGAATGAGGGTTTTATGAATATTTCAGTTTCAAATTTTGCAGCAATATTCAACACACTTCAGGCATGTGCTACAACCTTCATAGAGCACTTTCTTGGGTCAAGTAGGAAGAATTTTTCTTCTTTCATTTTTTTACAGGAATTTTTTTTGGGTGGCGACTTTGCAAATCAGATATGAAACATTTGGTACAAAATTTACAAAAACAAATACCATATCTGGATTCCTCTCGAAAAATCACCCAATTTAAAAAAAAAAATAGGTCGAATCGGAGTTCGGATGTGGGAGATATCGTTGATTTAAAATCAGCTATTTTATCAGAATTTTTGTGATGACAGAACTGTTGCAACGTGAATCTGAGATCTTAGAGTGCCGAGATAAGGATTTCCAACTCATGGGAAGATGCAAAATGATCCTTCTGCTTTCAAAAATAGGTTATAATAAATATTCTGAGTTATATTGACTGAGTTATGCCCATTTTAATTCTGGAGCAGCATTCGGAGTGGGTTCCCATTGGAGACGTGCCCTCCCACGCCACTTTAGTAGGCACCTGCTTCACATTCATCAGTTTCAACATAGAAGCATTCGGCTTGGGTTATTTGGAGATGTGCCCTCCCACACCAGGCTATGTAGGCACCTGCTACTTCATCAGCAACCAACGTCATGGTTATGGGTCAACCGCATAAAATCCTTGTCATCGAAGTCCATTTGCTAGGCCGCACACTGTCAGACTCACAGTTGGACACAAGCATTACAGGGTATCTCTATCCTCGAATCTTCGTTTATCAGGGTTTTGGGTTAACCACATAAAACCCTTATCTTCAGTGGCTCTTCATATTCAACAAAGGCTTCGCAGGAGGGAACTTTACACAATGGGGACCATTGCTTCTTAAGGAGGGAGGAATGATCCGAATGGAAAATGACATCAACCCATGGTACTCATCCACCCATATTATTCATCGACCCATGGAATTTACCCATGGTATTGTAAATGCCAACCGCCCATGGTATTGTAAAATCCACCCATGGTATTCATTCACCCATGGAATTGACCCGTGGCATTGTAACTGAAAAATACTATAAGTAACAAGTCACATTTTGTAAAAGGACAGATTTTCTGCCACAATGTAGCCTTTACAATTATTATCGGTTTTAATAAAAAGTTTCTTTGTGGTTTTGTTTATTGGGCGTTCTCCTATTTTTCTTCTGGCAATTCAAGTTTTCAGATCTTGGGGGTCTCTCCCCTCAAGATCCATTTCAATTTCAATCTTTTAGATCTTGGGGGCCTCCTCCCAAGATCCGGATCAGTCAATTTTTTAGATCTTGGGGGACTCCTCCCAAGATCCAGATCATCATCCTAAGTAACTAATATTTAGCCTCTTATCTTTTCTTCTTTCCTCCATTAAATATGGGTGGCTTAAGCTTCTTGAGTTCTCCTTGCATGTTTTCAAATTCGTGCCTCCTCCATTCATACTTGACAAGATATATCTATATACTGATTTTTTATCCTATGGATGAATGTTTCTTTCTAACTTAGTAATTAGGTGAATGATTTGGATTATGAGTCCTACTAACACTCCTTACATGTCTAGATGCTCTATAATTCTCTCTTCTTGTATGAGATTTTCCTTCTTCTCCATGCCATGAAATTGGTTCCATCTTAACTTTCCTTTGTAATTGATTCAGGCTTTGGAGTAGATGAGTGTTGATGTGATTTTCATCTTTCTAGGCTCTAATGATCCTATCATTATCATCCTTATAGATTTGTACCTCCATTTTCAAACTCTTCAAGTTTTCAATCAACTCAATTTGCTCTTTCCTACTCTTCTGCTCATTGGACTCTATCTCCTCATTTCCTACATTGATATTCACTCCCTTCAATTCTTCTTCATGGTTGAGAGTTCCTTGGGAATCTTCCATGCTTCTATTATTCATGTTTCTGCAAAATGTGTAGGAAACTATTTTCGTTCAATAAAAGTAATTTAACAATGTGTAATGACATATTTTTTCCATCCTTGATGGTCATTGTTAGCCTTCTTTTGATTTTTTAAGACTTTCTACTACCAAAATCAAAACCAAAGGTGGATTGATGTATTTTTCTCTTCATTACCTTTCCATTAACTATTTATGTTCCCAATTCTAAGACCTAGGATGAAGTTATGGCCTTTTGAAGTTTGGTCATTTTTACCAATTTATCCTTATAAAACTACAAACATCTTTATGTTACTTTCCAAATGATTTATATTTTATGATCCCAAATTTGATTCCATGGTCAGATTCCTTTGTCCATGAACTTTCCTTTAGCTACTCTTATACTCCATTCTAAGTTCCAAGTAGGGACATATGCCAGCTAAAAATGAACTGATGCCTTATTTTCCCCTCTACTTATTTTAGGTGTATCTTCCTCACACTAACTTTGTTTTTATGATTTTGGTATCGCATTGGAAATATCTCTCTAAGATATTCCATTTAAACTACAAACTCTACATGTACCACTAGTACAAACATTGTTTAGGGCCTAAAAAATGCTCTTAAATCTTATGACCTATAAAATCGTAAGAAAAATTATAATTATTTTGTTGTTGGCTTCGTGATGTGGCACTGTCGTAACCTATGGTACACTTGCCACCCTTGGGTGGTGCCATAACATATTCTAAACCTTCTTGGCCTACCTCATCACCCTCAAACACCTTCTCTTTGTCCCCTTTATCTCTTCTTTCTTTTCTTTTCTTTTCTTTCCTCTTTATTCTTTATCTTAACCACACTTGGGCTTGGTTTCCACTTAGTATTCATGAATTATATGCAACGATTGGGGGAGCGTCTTATCATACACATTTATCCTTTGGTGCTCAACTTGCTTGTCTATTAATTGGATAGTCACTATCAACTTTACCCATATCAATTATTGAGGTTGATATCAATTCCTTGTGTTTCTCACTTGTTAATGAATCTCAAGGTCCCAATATGGTGGTTTATCCTTAAACCACCTAGGAGGTACATGGTACCCCATATTCATATGAAAAAGATTTTTGGAATGCTTCAAAACCACTCCAAAATGTTTTAATATCTCCTTTTAGCATCATGATATCACTCATCTGGTGTGGTTACGAATTTCACCATTTAGGCTCACCACGGTGTGCTCTAGGCCAAAAATTCCATCATTTCAGCTTTCCACATGACCTCTACCACCTACCACCATGGCATCACCATGTCTTTTGACATGTACCGCCCATGTGGTCTCCACATCATCTAGTAAGAGATTTTTGAAATTTCCCAAATATTTCAATGACACCTGATTTTAAAATTTCACCTTGATCATTATGGAAAATCTGTATTGTTACTTTAAGCTAATTTGACTTTCAAATTGATCAAATTTGCCATTACACTCCAATATTTCACCATTTCAAAGCCATTTCAACTCACAATCGCACCTAAAAACTATGGATATTTGTAATTTTTCCCCAATTCAACCAATCCCACCTTGGTTTCCTAGAACTTCTCCCAATTCAACTAAAATAACCTTCAAAACTATCCATTCAACTTCCTCATTATGAATTCATTTACGAATTTCACCTAGGAATTGGAGCTTTTTCCCAATTTCACTCCAGAAACATTCTACAACCATAATTTAGCCAATTATAAGCCTGTACTCACTAAATAAAATTTAATATTGGAGCTTTTCCACCTTCGGCATCAACTGTCTTTGATTTCCCCAAAATTTTCTTTAAGCATCCATAGGAAATTCCATCAAACATTTTGTAATGGCATGCCTTGAAATTTCTACCTCTGCATTTTTCTTCTATTTGACCATGTTGTCTTGGCCCATTTAAGTCGAGTGATGTATCCTACTTTGATACCACATGTTGTAGCGGCTACAACCACCCTCCAAAATTTTGTCTATGCTTTGATTTTGGACCCTCCCTTCTAAACCACAACAACTCATCTTGCACTGATCCAGGTACTTGTGCTTTGAATGAGCCTTATTCTTTTCATCTTGGTTTGTGTTTTCTCACTTAGTTCATTTTCTAACCCCTTAAGTCGATCTCATGACTTGGTCCCTTGATAGTTCTAGGCGTGCCTTAGAGGACTGCGCAATTCTTGAGGGAAGCTGGCCTTGATCTTGGGAATTGCACAATCCTGACTGCTAGTGAGCCTTGAGCTCAGAAAATGTGCAGTACTGAATGGAATCTAGCCTTGAGCTAGGAAATTGTGCAGACATGAGAGGCAGCCTATAGCCACTGAGCCTAGAAATTATGTAGAACCCATTGTGCTTATAAATTGCTCAGTGCATGAGCTAGAGAGTTGCCGAGTCCCTCCCAGAATTGTGCAATGTTTCTAGGCAATGCATGGCAATTTTTCTCGAAAAAAATAAGTAAAAAAAACATCCCTAAAAAATAGGGATCTATTTTTAGTAACTCAAAGGAGGCACTTGTGCTATTTTTAGAAACAACTGCCAAGTGTCGCTTTTTCATTGATTTTAGGCATGCGCATCATAAACCCTAACTTGACCAGATATGTTTAATCGACTAGGTTAGAGCTAATTTTCACACTTGATCTTGGAGCTCTAGCATTCCCGAGGAAAGAATTTCTGGGTGAGTTGTGCTTTTCTAGTCTTTTGTTACTTTTTATGTTTCCTTTTTTTTATTTAGTTAGTGAGAGTATTGTTTAACTTGTTTCTTTTAACGACTGCTGGCATTTTAACTTGTAGAAGTGTTGTTTCGAGTTTCAGATTACCTTTCCCAAGTGTCGCATGAGTTACCATGTTTTTGCACCAACGGTTGTCGTTGTGGCGACTCTCTCCACATGATTTGTTTTCCTTCAGTTTAGTTGATTCCTGCACTTGTTTCACTTGCGTGCATCAACACTTAGTTAGATATGCACTCAACATCAACCCATTCTTCAGATCTGCTTTATTTTCACACTCCCCTTGGGCAGATCTGGGTCCCCTTACTCGAATCTCACACTTCATTGCATGCACTGCGTAATATGGGAGCTTAAGGCCTTTGTCTTGTCTTTTGTAACTGCACAAAGCTTGTCCTGGGATGGTTTCCAATTGCGCATTCTGCAGTCCCAGGAACCAGCCTACCATCTTGGCCACTGAGACTGCGCAATGTGCAGTCGCTCTCAGTGTTTTCCTAGACTGAACTCCACATTTCGTAGTTTTAGTCATCAAGCATCCCAACTGATTGTTAGGACTACATAATGTGTAGTTCCCACAGTTCTCTAGTGACCTCTTTCAGCCAAAACTACACTATCCTCCACATCATGAGCCCAATTTGCTGCTTGATCTTGTCTTGAAGTTGTTTTATTTTAGCTAATTTTTTTTGCCATCAGTGTCCTCTTTGTCCCATAGGTATAACATTTGTTGAGCATCTCTTTAGAAGTTATAGTTAACATGGCATCCAAGAGATTTGCATCAAAGGAAACCATTGAGAGAAGTACTGGGGAAGAAATTCAACAGATATCAGTTGATCTACCACTTTATGTAGATACTCAATTGTTCATTGAGAAGGGTATAACACTGACATGGCAGCAAATAAAAGATACTTTTGTAGAGAGCCTCAAGGAAGACTTAGAGGAATGGCATGTTTATCTTAACATCTAGCGGTCATGGCTATACCAGGTTTCATGTAAGCACCCTGCCTTCCCATGTGCAGACATCGTTAGCTGGATTGTCTCACACGTGAATGAGAAGACTATGACACTGTGCAGTGCCAGCGAGTTAGAGCTCACCACTTTCAAGGCAAAGAAATTTCAGTAGATGTATCACTTGTTGGAGTTGTTGAAGTGCATGGAATCACTTTTCTATGCCACCCATAGCTATGTGAACTCTAGAGACATCATTAAGCGTTGGGTGAGAGCCATCAAAATTTAGACAGACACCCGCTCATGTTTACAAGATGAAGTCCCTCAAGAAGGCTTACTAATTCTTGATCATCTTTGCCTGCAAAATATATGGTCAAAAGAACGCAGAGACCTTTCCTGAAGGGTGGGTGGTCTTACTACATCAGTTGGTGAATGATGGGAGGCCATTCAACTAGTTGGACTTGTTGGCTCATCAGTTAATTGGAATTTTCCCAAGAATGAGCAAGCAAGATTTTACATGACCACATACTTACTGGATGCAAATTTTGCCCAATAGCAGTTCCCTGGCATGAGCTAGACATGGACAGCAAAAGAGACTGTCGTCAACATCTATTGCAAGTTGCTTTCTAACTGCAGTTATCGAGGAGTGATGCCAATGCTAACTAACCATTTTATCATCATGTTGTACAAGATTATATTTGAGCAGGATCCACCTTGCGTGTCCCAAGAAGCAATGGAGGTGATAGTAAATGTTGCAAATTGGTATGCCTCAGTAGGTGGCACCTTCATTAGAGTGTTTGGCAGAGAGAGGCCTCTGCACGTTCTACAAAGGTATGCCATTAACAAGTTGATCATGTAAGAGGTTTCATATCACCTCGCTATAAGGTTATCAACGGGACTGCATAGGAAGAAGAAAGAGCCATGGATCGTTCTTCCTTTGCGGATCGGATTATACGAGATTAAGAGCTTGAAAGAAGAAAATGTCAAAGCTAAAGAGATAGTGAAATTCAAGTTTGGCACCAAAGAATTTAATTCATATGATCCCCACGGTATTTGAAAGGACCACTGTACGAGAGTGTATTTTCCATGGATCCATGGGACATTCCACTGGCCAGAGGAGGACTATAATAGCCCTTGTGAAAATTCCATGTAATAAAAGTTAATAAAGGAAAAATTATAACCATGATTGATGGGACACTTATTCCAAGTTGAATGTTGGGCAATACATCCTAGTGTAGGTGTTCATTTGGTTTATTAATGGCTAAGGAAATTGGCAAAGGCAATGGCTAAGGCTTTGGAAAGGAAAAATTACATTTTTGGCACATTTATTTATGAAAATAATGGAAATTAGGAGAAAAGTGAGGTGAAAGGTCACATGTTGCATGTGAGGAGGAAAATGAAGGAAAATAATGGAAAATGAAGAAAATAAAGGCCTCATTCATAAAAAGGCTTATGAGGATTAGTTGGTAAGCTTTTGTCAATTCAATGTTGGAGCTCTCTCATTATTATCTCTCCCTCTCATACTCTTGGATACTTAGCGTTTTCTTGGAGCACTCTTGGAGGGTGTGACATACTTGGATTTTTGGAGAAAGAAGACAAAGGAAGAGAAGGAAAGCGCAAGAGGACATCAAAATCAATAGCTACAACATTTTTTCTTGTAGGTACCAAGTTTCATGTATGCTTTCCTCATTAGTTTTGGCATGCATGGCATATGCATGTGGTTCTTTGGTCATGTTCTGTCAATGGCATGGAGGGTTGCCTGGATTGACAATGGATTTCTTAGCATTGCCATTTCATGGATAGCATGGAGATTGTGGGTTTATTTCATTGTTTTGTTTTGGTTGGTTTTCATTTTTCCTTATCTTGGGTTGAGTTATTAGTTCCTAGAAGCCCTGGTTGGACAAATGCTTTGGAATCCCTGTAACAGCTTGGGTTGAGTTACTAGTCCTGGAACCCTTGGTTGGAAAAATGCTCTGGAAGCCCTTGGTGGATTGATTTACTAGTCCTAGAAGCCTTGATTGGACAAAATCTTTAGAATCCCAACAACTATGGACTGAGTGACTAGTCCTAGAAGCCTTGGTTGGAACAAGCGCTCTAGAAGCCCTCGAAGGCTTGGACGGAGACCAATTTAATGATGGTTTTTGTGATGTTTGACCATGAGGTGGAATCAATGTCTGATGGGTTGAGGTGGATGGCCTCTCGAAGCCTTGAATGGTTTTGGATTGATGTGTTCTATGAGATCCTACATTCATGCTTGGAGTATGGCACAAGGGTGAATGACTGAAGAGAGATTTGGCTTAGCTATTCTACGGTTGGTTGGAACATGGAAGTCCCATCTTGGGTTTGGATTTTGCATCATCAATATGAGGTTATTTCTCCTTGTATTTCTATGAGTCTTATACTGGTTTATATGTTGATCATATGGTTGTGATTTCAATGGTATTTATGTTTCTATTATGCTAGTGATATATATGTTTTATGATAGAAGTTGTGTATGGCTTTCATCATGTTTTACTGGTAAATGAACAAACAATGTATCTATGACCTAATGGATGAAACGACAGTTGATGTGTTGAGGCATCAATGCTTCTTAGTGATTCTTAGCTAAGTATGATACCCCTATGCTCATTTATGTTATTTACACCTGTAGATTACATATTTGTGATATGTGTTGACGAAATGGTTGTCATGGCTAGTAGGGGTCTAGTCAAGGTCTTACTCAAGTAATTGCATTTGTATTGTCATTTCCTTGTTATTTTACTATTCTGAAGATGACATTCAATTATGGGGATCAACTTGGGCTCTGGGCTTCAAAAAGTGGGTCAAATCTCGGGGACGCTGACACAACATTGTGAAAAATAGCCCTTGGACACTAGCTTGCAGGCCTGTGACAACGTCCAGAGATCCCTAGATTCTGGCATCCCCATGACATGAGAGCATCCTGAGGTGAAGTGGTCCAAAATCTCAGTGGGACCCAGGGGCTAGTTGGCAGAAAGGTTGGATTGGTTCCTAAGGGTCCTAATGCTGATGTTGAATGTTTGTATGGTGTGTTTCCATCAATTCCATTTCCTTAATGTGACTTAGGAGGTCAAATCATATCATAGTAGCCTCTCGTCACATGATTACCCTAGCTGGTCAGTTTCTTGGGTAGATGTGGGAGGAGGTGTTACAAGGACCCTTGGAGGTACTTCTATAATTCCTCCTGACTCAATGATCTAATCATCTTAGCAGGAACTTAGAAAGATGCTCTGCAGACAGCAGCAACCCCGAAAGAAAGAACAACAACAATAATAGGCAACAATCCAATGAAGGACAAGGAAAAGAGGAAGATTGTTGATAAATCAGAAGCAAAGAAAAGTTGCAAGATGAGGGAAGATCCTATCATGGAGAAAGCAGGTTTAGTAGTGGAAGAAAATAGGGAGCAACAAATGAAGAGAGCAAAGTGAAGGAAGAGGGAAAAGAAGAGGTTGCAGGAAGTAGAACTAAAGATATTGGAGAATGAGAAGAAGTTGAAGGAATAATGAGAGTTGAGGAGGAGAGAAAGATAAGAGAAGCATAAGAATGAAGAAGAATAAAGGCAAGGAGTGATGACAGAGAAAAATGCACCGATACAAGTTGATGAGTCGGAAAAACCAGCAGCTGAGCAAGAGGGTGAACAGATGTAGGATCGAGAGCTTGCTCAACAAATTGAGAAATTGATAGAAGTGATAGACATGGAGTTGGAACATGAGCCAAAAAATCAAGACACTTACCTGATCCTGAGAGGACCATGGGTCAGAACCAACCTTGAGCGAGCAAGGAGATGTTGTTCTCCTTGATGATGATCTGGTCATAGATGTATACAATCTATCATTTAATGAGTTACAAAAGAATATTGTACAGGCACAGAGGAATCACTTTCTGGATGATCACACATCACCAGCATTCATGAAGGAAGGGTCATAGTGTTAGACAAAAGGAAGCATCCAAACGCCCTTGTCAATGTTATCTTGGCCTATGCAAGTGCAACAAGCTCAAATGTTAAGTACCTGATGGTCGAGAATGAACAACTAGAAAATAACTTGCAGGCTTCAAGGTAAGAGGCAGAAAAACTTCGAGCATCAACGTAGAATGCATTTTTTGCATTGGGGGATATGAAGACAATGATACTTGTTGAAGTATCAACACTTGGTGATACTATGTGGAAGCTCTATGATGGATTTGTCACTGTGCGTAAAGCAGTGTTCCATGTACATGGCTTACAAAAGTGGAGCAAAGAGTTTGATCAAACTCTCAAGAACATACATGGCCCCGCTTGACTTAGTAAAGAAGATGAACCCATATGCCAAGCTGGAGAAATCAAAGGTCTGAATGTTGATCCAGAACTACGAGAAGCTCGCCCCATTCATCAACAACATACATGCCTCATATGCATGGTTGTACAATAGTTTGGATGCCATGGTGAGAATGCACATGATCCCATCAATTGGTTCCTTCACCAAGGCTAAACCAAAGAACCAAGTCTGGATGGAGATCGATGAGTACATGGAGCACCTAAGAAGAGAGGCCACCAGCAAAGACTTGGAGTTGAGCACACACAACATGTAGAAGTACATCAGTGGCCTTGTCATGGTCAATACCATGTTGCACATGCTCCAAAATGAGTTGGATACATGTTCGAAGACCATATACTCGGATGCCATGGAGGCAAGAGTCCACTTTCAAAAAGACACGCTCAAATAGTTTGGGGACACCATCATACAGTACCAAGCTTGGCATCAATATGTGACCGAGAAACACCAAGCGGAGGTTGTCGATTTGGTCTTTCCCCAAACTTTGAAATCATAGTATTTTGACTTATTAGGTTGTATCTAGCCTATTTAATCCTACATGGGTACATGTGGAAAATGTAATATTATTTTTAAATATGTTGTAAGTTAACTGCTAAGTGTCATTAGTGGAATTTGAAAGGTCATCAGGTTATATAATGAGTTACTTGTAAAGAAGTTGAAGAGTCATGAGGGAAGTCAAAGAGTCACAAAGGGGAATATCAAGGATCACCCCAACCATTGTTATAAATAGAACCTCATAACTCATAAAAGGGGCTTTTGGGGAGCCAAGCTTTTGTCTAAGATTAGGCGTAGAAAAGGATTGGGAGTATTGTGAACAACCTTGGTTTCTCCATAGCGTAGAGTATGTATACTTCTTTGAAGGATCAAGTGTTCTTGATTGTAATGTTCCACTACTAGGGTAGTGGTCGTCAATTGTGTATGTATGTATGGAAATTTCACTTGTAATAATAATATCAAAGTCACAACGCTTTCATGCATAGGTTGTTAATGTAGTTGGACTATTATGGTTGCATTGGCAATGTATGTTGTTTAACTTACACATTTTCTTATGAACTGCTTTGTATTATATTGTACAAATATTGTTGAATGCATATTGTTGGTTTAACTCATCACTTTAATTTGTGGACTATTCTGCATTTTAGCTTGTGATTTCATTTCGCTCATGTGTTCCTTTCAATTTGCGTACTATTACAAGCTTCTTAGGGGCACACTTCCTTTTCCCCTCCGTGTGTTAGAACCTCCATGCATGCACTTGACTCTCCGCAAGGTCACATGCTCTCACCAAAATTATCATACTTTCCTCTGCACGCTACTACGGTCAAGGCACTACACTACCACTCACTACTAGGATTCTACTCCAAATAATTTGAGGTCTAGTTGGGACTTGATATCGGGGAGATCCCCTAAATGTTGGCGGGTCTAGCACCATCAAAACCACCCTATAATGTCCCCAAGTACCCACCTAAAGCACATTACTACTTTGTACTCCCTAATTATGAAATCCTTATTGGTATTACCCTTAAATTCTTAATGTTTAATTCAAATACCCTCATATTATAATTCCCTACATATGCACACGCATTCACACCTAACCAAATATACTTTTTTTCCTGGAAGAAAAATGTTTGCAATTATATTCATTATAAACACATAGATAGATCACATTCTTCATATACACAAATATTGTGTATTTAAGTATTTTTGTTATGAGAAGAGGAAAACAACATGCTTGCCATTCAAAAAATCAAGAAAAGTAGCATTCATCCACTTTTAGATGCAATTTGACACATTTTCATACAACTTTGAAACACTAATGGGTATTGGAACATATTAAAAAAATTATGTCTTTTGTAAACAACATCAGAAATATATTCCCCTCATATAATACATATACTTCAGGTGAGATTTTCCATCAACTTGTCAAAAACTATCGGAAGGAAAACCTTCGAAAACATCCAGGAGAGGCTACAATCTGTAAGGATAAATAGTTGTAAGTATTTTCCATCATTCACATGCATTTAAAAACAATCAAAATCAGCCTATACAAATGACCCCATCTAAGATAAAAAAAAAAAAAAGCACAGGAAAAAAGAAGAATTTGATCCATAAAAACCCGAGGATAAGACTATGCACTAATTTTGGATCATGTGTCCAAATTTGTCTCAATTTGCATAGACCAGTCATGGAGGAGGCCTGAAAGGATGAAATTTGTGCTAATTTTTTTTTTTTTATCATGTACATATT
Organism: Pinus taeda; assembly: GCA_000404065.3. NCBI lineage: Eukaryota > Viridiplantae > Streptophyta > Pinopsida > Pinales > Pinaceae > Pinus > Pinus taeda. Next base: position 15,343 of record APFE031021842.1, read on the forward strand.
ATGTTACTAACCAAAAATAGTTGTCCAAAAGGATACCATCCTTTGAAAAGAAATCAACAAGATGATTTCTTTCCCTGAAAATATGAGAGCATGTAAACATAGTGAAAGTATTAATAATACATTTAATCTTCTCAAGAATAGGAAATATAAGAATGTTCCTACATGGTGATATTGCTAATCCAGTTTATAGATAAAAAAGAATCTCCTAAGATGTGAATTTGAGTGGAACTCTTCTCTTTTGCAAAAAGAAGCAAATTTTTGCATGCAAGGAGCTCTACATGGTTGTTTGTTCCCAGACCCAAACCCACATTAGCCTTGAAGTGATGATTATGATGTAGGTTTTAACCCCGTACAGAAATTACCTGCATACGAATTCTCAATCACAGGCAAAATAAAAATGCGAGAGCATAACACATAAAACACATATACACAGATATTTCCCACTGGATCTCAAAACCGAGACTACCAGCTTGATTTTTCATTATTCTTCCTTTCAATGTTACAATACATATTTATACATGCTGAAGCATCCAATACCATGGACCGAAAACCATCGCGTCCAAAACCATGGACCGAAAACCATAGGTAGGTTCGCCCAACCTAATATAGGGTCCAAAAAAAAATTTTCC